>CACRXK020000301.1:0-87483 GCA_902702795.2 Paramuricea clavata
CAATGCATGGTAATTTCGGTTTTATTTTATAGCTGACAGACAGCCACAAATTTTTTTACCCAACCCATGAGCTAGTCAAAAACTTGATTACCCAACCCATATCTCTTCGGTACCAACCCCGGGTGTAAATAAAGAACGGTCCCTAATGTCATGGTGTTTTCCTTTGTGTTTCTTTTGTGTTATTTTTCTATTCAATATCAAGACTAGCTTTTAATTTTCATGATATTCTCTGTTCTTCTATTTCTACTTTTATTCAATGCTACCAGTAAGTATTCGAGGAAAATTTCCGAAATTACGAGGAATTTTAGACTTCCGATATTTCCCAGAAAAAGGAGTCGGATTCTTCCGTAATCGCCCGTAGACTGACGAACTCCCCAAATTCGACATCCTAAAACCTTCTTAGGGAGTGTTGAATACATGCTGTATATATGCAGTAAAAAACTTCATTTTCCTGCTTCGATTGCAGTGAAAATACATCAAACGTTCACAGATGTGATGCTTTATACAACTATGATGTAAAAATGGCTCCAACAGGTACCCAATACAAGAAAATACTCAAGGAAATAGCCGATAATTTGACGTTCAGTGATGTCGGTTCGTTGAAATTTGTTTGTCGTGGCAAAATCGGCGCTGCAGCGTTGGACAAAGTACCGAACAGAGAGCCTTTAAAGCTGTTCAAACTCCTGGAAGAAAGATTGTTCATTTCCCAGGAGGATTTGACATGTTTACGATGTATTTTGGAGCAAATCCAACGCATTGATTTGGTGGGTAAGATACCAGATGAATTTTGCAAACAGAGTTCAGTAGATGTGGTCGACAGCGGGGATATGGAGAGCGCTGGTCCAGTGTCTGGCAGTGTGGTAGCTTCTGATGTTGTCTCACCATACAGAGTGTTGTTGAAGACAGTTGCAGACGAGTTGACAAGCGATAGTATCAGTGAAATGAAGTTTTTGCTTGATGTTCCAGGTTTGGAATTTAAATGTCTTTTAGAATTAGCAAGTGTGACAGTGGAGCAGATGGTGGAAAGAAATTCTTTTCGGATTTATTTTATTATTTTGGTTAGGGTTGGGGTTATAGTAGAGTAGGGGTAGGGTATGGGTTAGTTACATAGCCATTTAACACCTCTTCTGAAAATGACATCACATCATTTTGGTTGATGGAAACATTAGTGCTGACCGGGTAGATGGTGGTCAAATTTTGACACTTAATCAGAGGAAGAATATTAAACTACATCTTTCCACCCACCTGCCAGCAAACACAAGACTACTACATATAATGAAAAGATTTGACATTACTCCCTCACTTTGAGAACTGCAGATTGACCACCGTATGTCATTGGTAGCGTCTGCCATTGTTATAAACTTGTGGTGTCTGCAAAGCTGGGGCCGGTTGTTCAAAGCCCGATTAGCGCTAATCCTGGGTTAAATTTGACCTGCTGTTTTTGTTTATGTACTTCTGCATGATCATTTGTTTCAAAACTTTAGAAAAGAAAACCTCTATTGAACCAGGAAGGATTTCTGGAAAAACATATTCAACTTAATTGATGAGCTGTTGGAAAATTCAATTTGTAGATTTGTGTTAACCCAGGGTTAGGCTAACCGGCCCCTGAACACAAAGTATAACTAACAGTTCTTTACTCTAGATGGCATAGGAGAGAAACTGCAGGATGGTCAAAGTCTTTTCACTCACCTTGAGGGCATTGGGAAGCTATCTGAAGACAACTTCACTGACTTGAAGGATCTTTTAAATGATGTTCATAGAATGGATTTAATAAGAAAGATAGAAGAATTTTCCATAAATGAAGGTTTGAAATTTAGATTATGTTGACTATGCAACACTTTGCCTTCTTCATGGTAAAATAACCATCATTTTCATCTTTACCACCATCATCAACACCATCTTCATCTCCACCAGTGTCATCACCATCATCATCAACACCATCATCATCATCAACACCATCATCACTACCATTATCACTACCAACATCTCCATCATCATCATCAATACCATCATCAACATTATTATCACTACCACCATCATGATCATCACAACCACTAGTTATCTTCATCATCAACACCAAACCAACTTTGGAAATTATATAATTTGTTTCATTAATAATGTTTTCATTTTTTCTACTTGTTACTTTTAATGGGTCATTCCAGAAAAGATCCATACCCCCCCTACGGAGGAAATCGAAAATAACCCCCTCCCCCCCTTCGGACATCCTTGAATGGTTCATCCTCCCCCCTCTCCGGACATCCAAGCCCAAAATTACCCCCTCCCCTTCGGACATCCACTATTTCTAAATTTTTCTAAAGGCTACCTCGCCATTTGAAAACGTCAAATTAGACTACGTTCACACTACGCACGAGCAAACTAATGCGGGCAGAATTTACGTGTGTTCATACTACCGCCATTACAGTTTGTTTACAAATTAAATTAGCACTCGTGTAAACCCAAAATATTTCAAATAGACCCAAGAGGCTTAAGGGGCTTTGGTGGCCAAGTGGTTAGCGCACTTGCCTTTCACCCCTGAGGCTGCAGGTTCGAGTCTCACTAAGTACTTTCTCAGTGCGACTCGAACCCAGTCCCCATGTGAAAAGAGTAAAAGTCAACACTCTGCCGAAAGCCGTGGGTTTTCCCCGGGTACTCCGGTTTCCTCCCACAGGGAAATTTGACAGGGTGGGTTAGGTAAAGAGGGCCCACAGTAATTGGCATATGCTGTTGTGGTGACCCTGCCCTAGTTGGCAAAGCTAAATAAAAAAAAATAAATAAAACAAGAAATTTAACTGAAAAGCATTTGAGTTTACACGTTTGTGTTCACACGAAGCTATCAAGTGCTCCACCGTTTTCACCTCGCTCCGTTTAGAAACTGTGCTCAAATTGTTACGGCAAAAGTGATGTGAAAGTTTTCAAACGATTTCGCTCCAGCGTAGAGAGAATTAGCGATGGCTTATTGTGACTTTTCTACGCTGTTTTCAAATAGCTCCGGCATGGCGGAACACTTGGCGGCTTCTTGTGACTTGCGAACACAAACACGTGGCAGGTTTTGTCGGATAATTTGCAGAAATTCACTTCGAAATTCGTTCAAGTAAAATTCGGACTGAAATTCGATGTAACTTGCGACTGATTGACAAGTGTTGCTGTGTTTACTTACATGTTAATACATTTTTTAGTATATTACTGCATATGAAAGCCATTTCTATTTTCTAGACACGCACCTCACAAAGAAGCTTTATTGACTATATACTAAAACAAATTGTTTTGAGTTCAGTTCACATTAACAAGAGCAACAGTTTATATTAATAACTACAGTTTAATAACTATTAAGACTATTAACATCATTCGGAACAACAGTTTAATAACTATTATTTTTAACACTTGAATAATGCAAACTTATATATGGCGAACGAAAACTGCAAACTATATAAATAAAGCGTGTCAATTTTCGACTCATTCTAAACATGCAGGATACGCTGTTACAGCGAGTTAGTTTTTGGTGGCCATGCATGCAAAAGTGGGCCGCTTATTTTGCTTACAAGTTACGTGGACGTATAATTATTGCTGTTACATAAACGTTCCGGTGTTCAAGAGCTGCATATATATAGTCGATAAAAATTGCGTGCTCATTATAATCGCCGATCACATGGCTTTATCACAGTCTCAAACCTTCAGACAAAGATATCCACATTCCTCTCCCCCCCTTCGGACATCCTAAGACATTTTTCCTCTCCCCCCCTTTGGACATCCTAAGACATTTTTCCTCCCTCCCCCTTCGGACAGCAAAAATTTCCTCCGTGGGGGGGTATGGATCTTTTCTGGAACGACCCAATAATGTAGTTTCAAGCAATGTTACTTTTGCAATATCCATAATTTTTCTCCTTTTTAATTACAGCTCAACCAATACCTCCTCTCCAATACACCCGAGACCCAGCCTCTTGCTACTCCATGCAACGACCATATGGTTTTGCACTCATCATTAACATCCGAATATTTGAAGGCACAACGGAAGACGGGTATGTTTTAAATGAACGAAGAGGCTCGGAGGTTGACTTAGAAAATTTAAACGGTTTGTGGGAAGATCTTGGCTTCATCGTGGAAAAATACGAAAATTTGAAAGCTCATCGAATTTGCACAGTTGTAACTGACATGGTGATGAAAATAAATAAAAACCAAGGTTCAAGCTGCTTTGTTTGCTGTATCATGACCCACGGCGCGATGGGCAAGATTTATGGCTCTGATAGCAACTTTGTTAATATTAAACATGTCACAGATGCGTTTAAAGAAGCCAACTGTCCAGCATTAGCAGGAAAGCCAAAGCTGTTTTTCATTCAGGCATGTAGAGGGAGACAAAAGCTTACTGGCCGAACCCTTCCAGGAAGTACAGGCTCCTCTAACACAGCAACACCAGCAACAGGAGTAGCTCCCACAACCACACACTCAACAAATGCTGCGATGCAACAACAAACACAGCAAACGCAAGGATTAGATGCAGATGCCGTCCCTGCAGAGCCAACAGCAACAACAGATGAAGACGACAATGTTAATGATACAGCATTTCGTCACACTGCGGATCCAAACGAAGCTCATTTTCTGCTGGGATATTCAACTGCACCAGGTAATTAGAACTCTGCAGTAATAAAACTAAACTAACTTTATTTATACTGGATAAGTTGTTGTCCATAAGAGCTGATAGAGTATAGTAAGAGCAATCCCTTGTTGAAAACTGTAGGAGGATTAGCACCGAAACAGTTCGGGAAAAAAGAATTTTCTTCCTGGGAGCACAACCTGGAGACAAAAATTTCCTGCAGACCAACAGGGTATTTTTGTTCAAAATGTAAACATATAGTGTTCTAGCTGACCATGGTCAGTTAAATTCAAGGAATAATGTCTGTCAATCATATGTTGTTGCGCCCATAGTGGGACATTAGTGTTAAGGTTTCCTTCAAATTTTCGATAGCAAATCTTCATTCAAGCAAATTTCCTGCAGCTGTTTAACATTTCCTGCGAGCAGTGCTCGTGTATTTTTTCCATCCCTGGGAGGAAACCAGTTTCATATTATTCTGACACTGCAATAGACCAACGAAAAATTTGTTGTCTCGAGCAGGATTTGAACTCGCATCTTCGGGTATCTAGCCCGCCGCTCTACCCATTGAGCTATTGAGACAACAGGGATTGGTAGCAAATCTTATTTAATTTAAGTCCACGAAATATTTTCGTGACGACTTAATGCTTGTCTTAGAGGATGCGTAGTGTTTCAATTCTATTTCAGAACCATCCTCAGAGATCTCTCTGAGAATGGTTCTGAAATAGAATTCAATCCTGATACAGTTTGTTCTAATGGCATTCTTGCTTTTATTTTTTAGGATATGTGAGTATGCGCAGCATTGATCATGGCACATGGTATGTTAATGCATTGGTGAAAATATTTGGAAAATACCACACAACAGAAGATGTCATGCAAATGATGGTTCGTGTGAATGGCAAGGTAACCGAGGCCTTTTCTGCTCAAGGTTATAAACAGTGTCCTGTGCCTGTTTTTACCTTAGCCAAAAGTATTTACTTTTAATCAAATGCCTAGAACAATTCAGTGAGCAGATGGTGTTCAAGGTCAGAAATGTTGACACTTGCATGATAACTCGTAATTGTATTAATTTGTCATCAAATACAACTTATACGAGGCTACTAGGTATAATGAAATGAATTTTAAAACATTGTTTGCTCATTGTGGTAACTGCAGGTTAATCACTATCGTCTGCACAATAGTGGTTAACCACAGTAAGAACCAACCAGTTCAAATAAATATGTTGGTTTGAATCATTTTAAACTTTCATTATTTTTAATATAAGGATGATGAATGACAATTTTGATATATGCTGTAGGCAAATTAGATTCAATTGTAGCTTGTATCTAGGCAATTTTTGTCTTTTATAATACACGCGAAAAAACGAATTTGTATTACATGTCTTTGCCACCAGCCACAAAGTCAATATGTACATTTATTATATGGCAAGTGTCAAACCTCAATTTTCCTGTTCGCTGATTGGACAAAACCGTATCACGTGCCAGTCCAAAAAACGTCATGTTTACTGCATGCTTTGATGAGGAGGCACCTGGTCAACAATGAAACAATTATTGAGCGGTCATAATAAAACCGGAAATGAGGCGCGAGTTGTTCGCGTCAACCAGGAAGTTCAAAGCAAACTTCTTTCAAGAGTTTCAGCATGTCCGCCGGTCGGTTTTATTACAGTTTTGGAATACCAGGTGGATTATGGGGGACTTTGACACTTGCTATAATAAAATACTTATTTGCTGAGACCTCTGTGACAACAGCAGTCTCGGGACCACAAAACACACTGTTTCTGAGTATAATTCTTTCAAGAGTTTCAGCATGTCTTCCAGACGGTTTTATTACAGTTTTGGAATACCAGGTGAATTATTGAGACTTTGACACTTGCTAAAATAAAACACTTATTTACTGAGACCTCGGTAACAACGGCAGTCTCGGGGCCACAAAACACACTGTTTCTGAGTATTCTTTCAAGAGTTCAGCATGTCTTCCAGACGGTTTTATTACAGTTTTGGAATACCAGGTGAATTATTGAGACTTTGACACTTGCTAAAATAAAACACTTATTTGCTGAGACCTCGGTAACAACGGCAGTCTCGGAGCCACAAAACACACTGTTTCTCTCGGTCTTAGTAAATAAGTGATAAATAGTGGACAGTTCAATTTCTCTGATGGCCAGCATCATATGGTGCACTCCCGTGTGGGAAAACCCGCCATCGCTCAAACAGCAGACCATGCGATACGAGGTTGTTCATTAAACGTCATCCCGGCCGCAGGCTCGGTTTCTGAATCACGTCTAAATACGTTGCTACAGTTTGGCTTGCCTGACGCCCTTATCATGGGGAAATTCCCGACGTCTGAACTCATAACATCCACTTTATGTTTTCTCTCCAACTGTGAGGGCAATCTGTACGCTGTAGACGCGTCGTATTTCATGAAAATCAGCTTGCATCCGCGTCGGAAATCTGCGCTGAAAATACTATAGATCAGTGGACTCGCTGCACTGGATGCATACGCGAGATAGGTTATACTCAATAATAATGTTCGATTGTTATCCGTTGAATTGGATATAATCAATTGATATGCGATGTAAGGGAACCACAGCGCAGTATACACTATCACTTGGGCAACAAGTAGTTTTGTCACTTTGATTTTCGTTCGTGGAACTTTTTGAACAAACCTTGACCGATTTTGATTATTATTCCTCGTTCGAATACAACGACATACTAAAAAATAAGTTGCATAAGTCGTAAAATGTGGCAGCAAAAATAGTATGCTAAAACAACAAAAATACGCCGTCCATTTTTCTGAGAATTTTGGTTGACAGTTCGAAGAACGTTCTTCGTAGAAAAACACCATTGGACAGGCGATTGATATGGCCAGACTCCAGACTGCTAGAATAATTTTTTTTGTTTGTGTTTTCGATAGCTTAAATGTTAACGGATAGGCTGTCAGGTAATATCGATCAACAGACATACAGCAGAGAATCCCGACCGAGGTTAATGCATTAAAATGCACAAAAAATGCGTTTATTTTGCACCCAACGTTTCCAAGCAGCCATTGGTTACGAAACGCTGAATCTAAGGTAAAAAATAGATACATCGTTGGTGCTAGGAGATTGGCGATTGCCAGACTGATGACGAAATGATTTGTTGTCCATTGATTTCGTCTGGTACGATATACAACCATTATGACCAAAATATTCCCAATAAACGTTACAACAAAAACTACGATGAGATAGACAGCCCTCCATGGCGTATCCGCGTTGCTTGACATCAATAACGTTGTCTTGAACTCACCACATCCGTTCTTTTTGAACTCGCTAATCGTTCTCTTTGAAAAAACAACTATCAATAATAAATGGCTTGGAATAATTCAGCAGCCGAGGAGATTAATTATTCTTTTGGAGAATACGAGGCGACAATTATATCTTCGTATCTAAGAGATGGAGAGTTGAGAAGTATTTTTGGTCCAAAATATCGAGTCACATTGTGGAGTCAGACTATATACAGCAACTGTTCGGTGGAAATTTCTCGACTGCCACAACTAAACAAATGTTTATTTTTCATCCCACGTTCGACGCTGCATGATCATATCTTAATATCCAAATTTGCTCCTGCGATGTATTAATATAAATGACCACTTTCCATTATGAATTTATGGCTTTATTATACTTAGTAATGAATAATAACAGTGATATTTAACCTCGGAGATGCCCTATTTCATGATGCCGAGTTTCTCTCGAATTGGAACTGTAGAGTGTAGGCGAAAAATTCATGTCCAAATATTATTGTAAATGCCGAAGTAATTTAAAATTTAAATTCGTGAATGTTTGCGTAAGGGACAATGCTGTTTCAAAGAAAATTACGCTTTAAATGAATGAGTATCCAAATTTTTAGCCTAATCCATAAAAGCTGGTGATTGCTGTAATAGCGAGCGAGAAATGATACAAATATTTTTCTGAGTTCTTTCGTAAAATTTTAATTGTTACATTAATGAGAATCCGACGATAAATAGCATGT
This sequence comes from Paramuricea clavata, assembly GCA_902702795.2. Classification (NCBI taxonomy): domain Eukaryota; kingdom Metazoa; phylum Cnidaria; class Anthozoa; order Malacalcyonacea; family Plexauridae; genus Paramuricea; species Paramuricea clavata. Next base: position 8,593 of record CACRXK020000301.1, read on the forward strand.
GCAGATTATTTAAATAAAAAATGAAGCAAAAATAGCTCAGTTGAATGTTTAGCCCTAATGCATTCGGTAGAATTATGCCTAATTAAATACATCGTAGGATTAAAATTTCTTTGTATGAAAATTTCGAATACAGTAAACTGATGCCAAGAGAATGCAATATGTTTGCTGTCACATAAAAATCGAATACAGTACAACGTTTTCTGTCGGAAATATTGCTCAAATTTTGAACAAATTACGTAAACGTTTTTCCTTCATTAAAATCTTAAAATAAATCGCAAACATGTCGGAAGCTACATATCCTCATGGATGAACGTTTTTCAGCTCATTAAAAATTAATGTTGAAACAAAGCAAATTAATCACTGTGATTTTATTGAATTTTAAACGTGGATTGCAAAAAACCTGCATTATACATATGACTTCATTTAGACACGTATGGAAATGCACATCTGGAGGACATTAAACAAAAGAACCATTAGAATCTTTCATTTAATAGAATCTTTTGATTTTGAAAACTTCGCGCAACAGGCCTCGGTTGAATTTTCGACTCATGCCTCAGTTTGCCAATGAGGACACTATATCTGTATTACATGAAGTTTAGGTAACGTTATGGTAAAAAATCACAAAATGGCGTCTGGTTTATGAGTGGGAATAATTTCCTAGACTTTTCTGCGCAAGAAATTCGCTTATTTTCCTACAAAATTATGGTACGTAGAAGTGCCCGTCTTAGAAATAAAGGTTGCGACGAGAACGGTAGCGAAAATGAGGGATTCGATACGGAAAATGGGCAAGAAACTCTTGAGAATTTGGTAAAAAGAACGTATGAATTGATTAAAGAAAAAGTAGAAAATAATCGGGCGAGTTCTCGGTCTGATGTGGCGATCGAGAAGGAGGATGGACAACAAAGAGCAGGAGAGTTTATTAGTATTTCATCGAGAGTGAAAGACAATGTATCCAAGTAAGTATTGTTTGGAAAACGTTTGAGAAAAATTGCCCCAATCCAATATATCTCTTGCCTCAGTTGCATGTAAGTTCTTCCAGTTTGACTCTGCCAAGCATTGCAAGTTTTCTCTTGGGACTCTAGTTTCTTCATGTAGTAACACTGTGTCAATTTAAGAGATACCCTTAGGCCATATAAAATAAATTCCTTGATTCTAATCACCGCCCGACGATATTTTGGTTTCCGCATTGATATATTTTTGTATTTTGTTATAAAATATAAATTTACCGCCCGACCGAGCATCTTCAGAGATTTAATTATTTTTATATTTTATATTGGAATTTTTGCGATATATAATTGTTTTATCGTTAATATTGCAACATGTTCAGGGATGCTTGGAATACTGAAGGAAAAAATGGGCTTATAGCCTTATTACAACGATTTGTGTGGACCCTTATGCATGTTCATTAGCGCATGTGCAATTATCCACTTATATAGCGTTCTTCTATAATATATTTAAGGGCAAATATAAAAAGACCTCCCTCTCCAATTTTTTAAATTTTAAACTTTTTTTATATATTTTGACATAAAATATAAAATATAAACCTCCCGCCTCCTGGGAGTTTTTAACATTTAGCGATGAGAATCAAGGAATTTATTTTATATGGCCTTATTGGACCTCTAGAGAAGAGAACAGTTCAGAACTGATAGAGCTATCCAGTAAGCTTTAGTAGTTTAGGTTTCTTCATTAGTTCATTTAGATGTTAGACTTAGATACAATAGTTCTATAACACTAACTTTAGTGTCTAACATCAACTCGATTATTTGCCATAATTTCAGCTGTCACACTCTGGCATCAGAACTAAACCCAGGGCTGGACGTCAATGACTTGTACTTCAAAATGGGCCAAAGCAATTCAAAAACAATTCCATCCATCAATAAAAATTTAACTCTGTTCAATGAAAAACAGGTACATTTACTTCTCATGTATGGCAGGATCACCATTTGCTGCACTGGGAAGCTTGTTTGTGTTAAGAGGCAATTTTTTTCAATGTCACGTATTTGCGATGAAAAGTGTTCAAAACCTAAAATCTTTTTGGCGTTCCTCTCAGAATTACTTTGTTTTACCTTTATTTTCTAGTTTATAGAGTTAGCTACCTTTTTAAATGCATCTGCCAGTTGAGAAACATAAAATAATAGTTAAAAATTGTCAATTAAAATACAATTATCAATGATGCTTTAAAATTGATGCCATATTTATAGTCATATAAGCAAAACTTACTGAACTTCAGACATCATTTTCTCTTTGGCGTATCATCTAAAATCTCTTCATTTTAACATTATTTTACAGATAAAGCACTAAACATACTTTCTAAGTTTGTTTGCCGATTGAGAAACGTATCGAAAAATAAAAATTTTGAATTTAGTCATAATCTCGAATGATATATTATACGCATTAGTTTTGAGTGCGTGTTACGTAACATACAAAAAAAACTCTTAATATAGGTTTTACTGTTGATTTTTTAGATCATGAAAAAGTGTGTAATAACGCCAGACTTTGAGAAGAAAGAAACAGCTCCACAATATCATGTCACACACCATGCACTGAAAAAACAGAAAAAGGTTAATAGATATTTATTTGGACAATGATAGTGGTGGTAATGATGATGGTAGTAATGATGTTGTGTGATGGTGATGATGGTGTTGACGATGGTGGTGATGATGGTGTTGATGGTGGTGGTGATGGTGGTGTTGATGATGACGAGAATACAGGTGGTGATGATGGTGGTTGTGATGGTAACGATCATGGTGATGATGGTACTGATGATGATGTGTGGTGATGATGGTGCTAATAATGATGTATGGTGGTGGTGATGATGATGGTGTTTATGATGATGAAGCCAAAAAAAAAATATGTGGGTTTCCGGTTTCCCGACCCTACCTAGCTTTTGGACATCGAAATCCCAACCCTAAACTTTTTTATTGGATCATGCTTGTAACACTTAGAGGAAAAAGTTTGTGGAAAATTGAAATTTGAGGCAATATTAGGGAAATTTATCTTTGGATGTGGAAGCACTGACTAAACAATGGTGTCCGGTTGTTAGGAAAATTAAAAAAAAAAGTTTAAAAAAAAAGTTAAAACCGACCTACCCTACCTAAGTTTTTATAAGAAGAAACCAGAAACCCACATTTTCTTTTGGCCTGAAGAGAATACCGGTGGTGATGATGGTTGTTGTGATAGTGATGGTCTGATAATTAATGGTGATGACGTTCAGACAATGAATTTTTTGTTGTCTACTCTGTGCCAGATGTGTAAAATGAAATGTAGTTTTAGTCATATTTATTTTTCTACGACAGAAAGAGAAAAAGAAGTCTGCAGGTCGTAATTGGTTTGACATGCCAGCCCCAGAAATGACACAAGAACTACAGAGAGACCTCAACATTCTTCGAATGAGAAGTGTTCTTGATCCCAAAAGACATTATAAGAAGAACAATTCAAAGAAACTGCCGAAATATTTCCAGGTAGTTCCGAACTTTTATAGATAGATCTCAGCTTTGTTTACTGTTTTCCCTAGAGGTCTGGTCTGGACCATCCCTTTCTATAAATCCCATGTTACTACAGGAGGAAACTTATACTCAACTAACTTCATTTGGCTGGATAGCTGTACCAGCTCTAAACTGTTCTTCCTAGAGATCCAATAACAGCCACTCCTTAAGTAGTGATCCAGTGTTACTTCAGGAGGAAACGTGATTACGGCCCAGAGAAAGCCTGTGTTACTGTTGTTGAGTGACTAGACGTGCTTGGCTCACATTCAATACTAATATGTTCAATACATTCAATACTAATTTTTATTTGCTTTTCTTAGCTTGGTACAGTGGTCAGTGGCCCAGCAGAATTCTACTCATCTCGATTGCCTAAACGTGAAAGGAAACAAACTATTGTTGAAAGTCTCTTGGCTGATGCAGAATTTAGAAGGTAAACATTTTGTTTAATTAACACACCTATCAATTGATAAACCGTGATCAGTGACATAATATTTATAGACATGAAATTTCCCCCACTTATTTTGTAGATATAACAAACGAAAATATTTGGAAATTCAAGCATCAAAAGAAAGGGGGAAAAAGAAAGGATTCTATAGGAGGACGAAACGAAAGCGAAGATAATTAAACAAATTTTTATGTCTGAGCCAAGTGACCAATTATTGAACATAGACCGTGTATTTTAATAATTTATTATTTTAAATGCTTATTTGCGCTACTTTAATATGATATTATTATTAACCTCGACACTTCGTACCTCGGGGAACATAAACCGCTTCTAACCTCTGTTTCCCGATACATTTCATTTCTTATAAAATAAAGTACCTCCACACCTCATAACCACTGTCCTAGAATTTCGCTGGCATGTGTTGTCGCGACAGTTGCTATGGCAACAAGTAAATTCGGCCATTTTGTTGTTTTTATAATAAAAACAATAAATTTTACAAAATCTATCGCACAAAATGATGCTTTAAACGCTGTAAACATTTAAAACGAAGCATGCCGCCTAAAAAGAAGGGTAAAAAGAGTGGAAAGAAGAAGAAAAGCGGGAAGAAAGCGAATTCCAACGCGACAGGACTGACTGAGCAGCTGAGCGAGCTCTCGAAGGAGTATTTCCTGGTCCAAATACGGGATCTAGAAGAGCGGCTAGCACGTTATCAGAAGAAATGCGACGAACTGGAAATCGGGAATAATGGATTTAAATCTCAGTATGAACAACAGGTTAATGATAAGAAAGAAATTGTGTCGTTTTTGAAAAAACAACTCGAACAACGTGGCGAGGAGCTTGCTGACTTGCAAGATCGCTTGATAGGTAGGATTGAGGAATTTATACTGGTGCTGTAGTTTATTTTCATATTAACTATAACTTGGGGGTAGTTAATGTACTACTGGTAGAAAATGGCATATGTTCTTTTTATCAGCCTGAGGGTGTACCCCTGTCCTTGACATTGCCCCTCATACACCCACCCCCATCTTTGTATATCCAACTCTTTATTCAAATCTTTGCATCCCTCATATTTTGTTCACTCAAATTTTCCATGTGGGTGAACCCCAAAATGTGTTACCCCACCCATCCACCCACCTTTTTGAATAAATTACACCCCTCCCCCACCCCTTGAATAAATTACATCCCTCTCCCCACCCCTTTGAATAAATTACACTCCTTTGGAATGCCCACAAACATTCTCAAAACATTTGGTCAGCAGTGATGTTAAATCCTGTAATGTCTATTGTCTATGCTGGTACCACCACTGCTTGTCCCAATGCCCCTAAGACAATGAGACTTTCTAAGGCCTGTTTCGAACGTCGCACTTCTCATGTGCCGAATGCATTAGAGACAATAGATAATGAGGCATTTCAGCTGATTATCTATTGTTTTTAATGCGTTTGGCACATGAGAAGCGTGACCTTTGAAACTGATAGGGTTATCCAGTGTAGATAAAGTTAGTTTAGTTTCAAAGGTAAATTTAGCAATGAGTGAAATACATTGCTGTCCCCAAAATCCCAGGTTTACAACAAGCAAAAGATGCTGAAAAAGACCAGTATGAAGTGCAGCTTGCGACCATACGTACAGAAATGCAGGAAGTGAAGGACCAGTTAACGTCAGAGAACATGGTCCTTGGCGGAAAGCTGGCCTCGCTTGAAGAATTCAAAGTTCAGAAAGAAGACTTGATGGCAAAATTTGCCAAACTTGAGAAAGAACTAGAAAGCAATAAAGTGGAACACAAAGATGTGATTTATAACTTGGAGAGAAAAGCAGTTGTTGATAAAGATAGGTTAGATATTTTAAATTGTGAAGCATGCAGCTACCCCACGCTCCATATGCCTTGGTCAGAACCACGGTTATATACAGGGCTCCTGAGATGTTGTGCAGGGACCGTGGCAAAATTTTTTTTTTAAGCAATCTTGTTTCAATACATTTTAAGGGCCTTCATTGCTTTTGGGGCCCCTTTTGAGCTTGGGGTCCAGGGCAAAGTGCCCCGCCTCTTGGTGGACTTGCATGGTTATATGTGTGACATTGAAGGTCAATTTTGCAAGACACAGCAAACTGCAAATTCCCACCTGTTGCTCATTGTTTTGACATATTTGTGATACATTGAAACTGTTGAAAAAAAATTTCATAAAAAAAATTTCAGGTTAAAAAAAGAAATGATACTACGCGTTAATCAAGTTGCGGCTGAGTTTAGAAAAGTTTCCAACAAACAGATGGCGGAGACAACGAAGAGAACGATACGAGAGAATGTCTCGATTAACGCCCAGCTGTCCAAGATGTCAGACAAGACAATGGAGTTGATTGAAGAGAATGATCAACTTCGAGAAAAAGAAAAGCAGATGAAGCAACATATTGATATGCTGGAGTTTAATGAAAAGGAGCTGGCTAAGAAGAATTCTAGTAACCAAAAGGTAGCAGGGCTTTTATAAAACATAGGCCTGTTTCAAACGTTGCGCTTCTGATCATGTGCCGAACGCATTAAAAACAATAGATAATCAGCTGAAATGCCTCATCTATTGTTTCTAATGTGTTCGGCACATGAGAAGCGCGACGTTTGAAACAGGCCTAGTGCTTTGGTTAAAACGTAGATCAAGACAATTTTTATATTTAATTAAGAACCTCAATTTAAATACGGGTTCTCATAAAAAGTAGACGAATACATTTCATTGTTGTTCATTGATCTCTAGATTATCCGTATGCTTGCCGCGAAAGCGAAGGATCAAGAAGACAGGATCTTGGATTTTGAAGAAAAGAGCACGCAAGATCAAGATTTGGAAGATGAAATTGAACTTTATCAAAAACAAGTGGAAAGTATTAAAGAGGAATTGAAGGTACGTTCGTTGATTTGAGTGGCAGTACTCTCACCTTGACGAGTAAGAACGTCTGGCGTGAGACAGAGTAAAGTAATAAAGTAGGGTGCAATACAGCTTAATGGGTTAAACAGCATGTATTGCTAATTTTCTCCAGATAACCACGATAAAGAACGAGGATTACGAGATTGAAATGGAAAAAGTGAAAAAAGATCGCGAGGTTGCGATGAAACAAAAAGACGCGTTGGTCAAAACTTTATCTGAAGCTGCAAATGCATTGGAATCCTCTCTTAAGGTATTGTAGTTCTTTCAGCCGAGACCTTTTCCACTGGAATACGTTGGTAGCACGTGGTTAATGCATGTTGCTTCTGCAAATGCAACCACTTTTTGACTTCTTCAACTTCTGATAATAATTTCGTGAAGAGTGCTTCCCATCGAATATGGCATGGTTTCTCTTGTTGTAACACTGGATCAATAAGAGATGATCCTAACTCGATCTCTATATAGAGAGAACAGTTTAGAACTGATAGAGATATCCAATATAAATAAAGTTAGGTTAGGTTTCCTTCTGTAGTAACACTGGATCAATAAGAGATGATCCTAACTCGACCTCTAGGGAGAACAGTTTAGAACTGGTAGAGCTATCCAGTATAAATAAAGTTAGTTTAGTTTAGGTTTCCTCCTGTAGTAACACTGGGTCAATAAGACATGATCCTAACTCGACCTCTAGAGAGAACAGTTTAGAACTGATAGAGATATCCAGTATAAATAAAAGTTGCCTCTATACTAGATAAAAACGGACGTAGAGGAAGTCATTGGTGCAGAAGAAATCAAACACAGATTGGACGCAGAACGCGAAGGTTTACTTCAGATTTTACTGGAAATATTAAACAGCGCAGCCGAGTATGGGGTGGGGCCTCATGCTAGAAATTTCCGTCCAATGAGTGCCTCGCACACTGGCGCTGATCTCAGCAGACATATTCGCAGAAAAACAAGGTAGGTTAATTGATAAAGCTGTATGATTCTAATTTACAGCTCAAAGAAAAGAAGTATACGTGGACGGTGGACAATAATGCAAACGTGGAGGTCCGTCCACTGCATGTAGTATTCTACATTATAATATAGCATTTGTAAATTCTGAACGCTGATTGGCTAAGAGCCGTGATGATATAACTCAATGTCAACACGGGAAATTTTCCGCCGCTTGTAAACACGGAAATTTTTCTTATCCTTCGGGCTTTTGACATTGCTATATTATAAAAAAAATATAAAACATTTTTTCCGTATTGATAAATAGTTATATCAACACTCGTGGAAGTTGGGAAAACTCGAAATTGTATGAAAACACTCCGCCCTTCGGGCCTCGTGTTTCCATACAATTTCTCGTTTTCCCAATTCCACTCGTGTTGATATAACTGTATATCAACACGGAAAATGTTTTATATTTGTTAAATATGCTGCAGTGGTTTATGTGGTTTGAACTACACACGTAAAAACGCACAAGTTGTAACAAACCTGCAGCAGACTTGTAGCAATTCTGCTCCAACAACTTATCAACAGGATGTGTTCGCACGTGATCAGGTTGAGCTGCGTCCTTCACAATGGATGAGTTGCCGGTTCGCAGGCCCCCTTTGTTTTGCGCGGCCCCTTGGCGATCCCATAATACATTGCTGGCGATCCCATAATACATTGTATTATTTGCAAATACAATATTGGTATTATGGGATCGCCAGGGTGCAATTGGCCGCGAAAAACAAAGGGTCAGTGAAAGGGGGCCTGCGAACCGGCAACTCATCCATTCAGCTTAGCTCTCAGCTGCAAGTAAGGATGATTAGCACACCCCACTTACTTACTTACCCCCACTTACTAACATAAATACAGTCAAGTGTACTTTGTTGTTGCATTCAAATCGAACGGTCAAACTTTGCATTGTTTTTATACGCACTTTTAAGGAACATTTGAAAAAGACAAATTCAGGATCCGAGAAACTTTAAACACTTTTTCCAGGTCTGACGGCAGCAACAACATGAATACCAACAAATAATTCATGTTCAATTTTCTCTCTCTTAAATATAGGTCGTCTCTTCCAGCTGGGCTACGCCCACCCTCCAGACCACTTCCACATTATAAACTGGGCGATTTAGGCATTGTACCCAGGGCTAAACCAAAACTTGGTCCAGTGCACACCAAATTAACAACGACACGTGAAACGAGATCTATTGGCGTCCAAACATTTAGCGCTCAGAAGGTAATATCATAGATTTTGTATCTTTTGTTGTAGTACACAGCCATAGTTAATAGAAATACTAATACAGCTAGCTAATTCAGTTGTTGCCATGGAGGGTTTCAGTCTTTCAGTAAGCGTTTCCCGGCAATACGGTGGTCAAAGAAGCAAGAAAATTAACTACATACTCTCATAGTTAACATTATTTTCTCACTCTAATAACTACAGACCACCATTTGGTGCACGAAGCTACTTATAAGTAAAACGCACGTATTATTAGCCAGAGTTCAATATCTTTCCTTATGTACTAAATAAGCAAGCCTAAACGTTTGTATTTTCTTTTTTATAGGCGATGTTCTTTGCTGATCAACTGCTTACTAAAGACAAAGGCCATGTCGATAAACCAATCATTCATTCAGGAATTAAAACTGATATTTCTGTTTTACAAGGCAAAGTCAGGTAGAAAGAGAGACTCTTTGTTTATAAACTCTGTGTTTATGAACTCTGTGTGATTGAATAGAGGAATCTTGGACACTCAAAAACCAAGATTTACTTACATGTGAACCAAATAACTTGGAGATTATTTGCGATGTGAAAAACCGTAATAAAAAGATGTCTTGGAAATAACACTACATAGTAATATATCTTTTATATGTCTGAATTGTGAGCTGTATAGTTCGCATTCTTTGAATAGATTCTTCTAAATATGTCAAAACATTCACCTTGACATTCTCCAAATTGGTCCAATATTTGTACTGTATATCCAAAAGAAAAATTTTAATAATTTTCTATTTATGTAAATGATTCGTTTCTGAATGATTCATTTCAATAATAGGAACATGACATTGTATATACAAGGCTAGGAAATAAAAGGCGATGTGGTCTAATTGAATGATTTTGAAGTCTTGTGAGTTTTTGAAAGTCAGTAGTAGATTGAACGTGGAGGTCCAGTGTCTGTAGTGTTTTCCTGTACACTATTAATAACAGTAAGCTATATTCTGTTTCGTAGTGTGTACACAGACCACGTTTGTGGTTTTATTAATAATTACAGCAGGTATGTTGACGCACGTACGTTTTAACTTAAGAAAAATCTCTTTAGTAGGCGTTCTATTTGCGTTAGCAATAACGATATAATTGCGCATTATAATTTAATTCCTGCTTAAATATTAATGTCTTCTGCGCGCGTTATGATTGGCAGAGATGTTTAAATAACCGGAAGAGATTATGAAGTCGCATTCCACTGGTTACCTGGCAAAAGCGCATTCATTCGAAACGGACAAGTCGAGTGGCTTGAGACATAATCAGCTCAGAAAAATAAACGTTTTAGCCGATATTATGGGATGACTTCGCTTCCTTTTCCTTTTAAGCAAGGCGGAAGATGTGCCCTAACCTAGCTTTAGCTTTATAATGGTGGTAGCGAAGGGCAAAGCGTCAAACGAATCGACAAAGCTAGCCGAAGTTCTCTTTGACGAATTCTCTACGGCGAGTGATTCCGTTGATATTTTGCTAAGCTTTCACAAACTTAAAGCTGCCGTCGGGGCGGAAAATGTGGACAACGGTAGAGAGCTTTATTCTATATTAAAATCTAAGCTTCAGTCGTGGAAATGTAAAAGTCTTTGGGACGTACTGGACGCGAGAGCGAAACACAAGGAATACGGGAATCAAAAAATTTGCGAAGACCTGCAAGTGTTGGTCATTGGTTCTGGGCCGATCGGCTTGAGAACTGCTATCGAAATAGCTTTACTCGGTGCCAAAGTTATTGTAATTGAAAAACGGACGTGTTTTAGTCGTAATAATGTCCTTCATCTTTGGCCGTTTTTAATTCCTGATTTTCGTTCGCTCGGAGCGAAACGATTTTATGGCAAATTCTGTTCGGGCTCTTTGGATCACATAGGTTTGTATTTTTGTACGTAGATTTATTATTGTTTTTATATAGCACATGTCTAGGCCAATATATAAACCTCAGAATTTTCCGTTTTATACTAGATATTTGTGTCTTAAAACGTATAAACACGGAATTATCCATATTTGAAGTGTCTATTATACAGTAATTGTCGCAAAACGCGTTTATTGTCGAATTATGTTTTAAATTTGGTCAATATTTTTATTTAAAACATGTAATTACATGCTCAAAATGCTCTTAACGTTTTTTGTATATTTGAATTTCGTGACCTCTCGGCTTTATGGCTTAAGTTACATGCTGAAACGATGAGACTTTTGTATGTCAACACCGGATAAATAGAAAAATCGGAAATAAAAATTTGATATCTTTTGACCCTTCATGCTTGCACTTTATAACATTTTGTACAGAAATTATAATCGTGTATATTTATAATATAAAGCTGGCCTAGTTTACTGTAATATTTTTAAAACTTAATATTGTAATAAATAATTTTATTAAATATTAACTTCATGTATATTTTATTGAACATTAACTCTGGGTTATGCTTGATTTTATCTGCTTTTGAGTATTGCATATATTAATTCATAAATTAATTTTATCTGATAATTTAGCCATTTTTACACCAGAGACGCATTATTTGTCTGGAGGCATGCGTCTTCTGTATTATTTGTCTAGTGTATTAAAAGATGGGATGAATAATCTGACAGATTATTAGACAAATAAGCTATCTTAGTTATGCGTCTTCAGTATCAAAACGGGCACAATACACACAAATAAGCTATCTTAGTTATGCGTCTTCAGTATCAAAACGGGCACAATACACATTATGTGTCTAGACGAACTATTATTAGTTTATTGTTTATCGAGTTTCTCACTTATTGGTGAGCAGATTTCCCAACAGCCTATTGTCCATGCCACTTGATAGGGGATTCGAGATACCTACCATTTTAACATCCTTATCCGAGAAGACGCGAAAGTCTAACCATTTACTGAAGTCCAATGTAAATGTAGCACTTTGTCCTCAATTATTTTAAGACCTTGAGTAGAGGTCCAACCAAGGTTGTTTTTGGGAACATTGTAGACCATCTGTCCTTCATATTGAACTGTATATGTGTGTGTGAACTCTAGGTATTCGTATGCTACAATGCATGTTGATGAAAGCAGCTCTTATCCTGGGTGTTCAGATATATACCGGGGTTACGTTTGAGAAAGTGATTGAACCAACTTCTGAATGTGGTTGGCGATGTCAAGTGGATCCTCCATTCCACCCTGCCAGCCAGGTGGATCTAGATATGGTTGTCGGAGCAGACGGCAAAAAGAATGTCCTGCCTAATTTTCCACAGATTGAAATGAGAGGTAGGGGTGTATTTACTTATGACCACATTTTGTTAGCATATGAAACCCGGCCTCTACGAAAACGAAAGGGAAAGAAACAAGCTTTAGCATGGTTAACCATCATCAAACTATTCTAGTCACTCCCTCACTCTTCTTATACATACCCAATTTACCTTAACACCTTGGGTGCCAGTGCTCTACCGTTGATGAGTAAAATCGTCTGGCATTAGAGAGAGTAAAATAATTGCGTAGGGCACATTAGGGTGCAATACAACTTGATGGGTTAATGGGGCAGCATGTGCTTGAATGTTTCCTGTTCTTTAACCCAAGGTAGTCTTGCAATTGGTATCACTCTCAACCTGGTCTACCATGGTACAAAACAAGAAGCAGCTATCCCAGAAATTAGTGGTCTGGCTTATCATTTCAAGCCACAGTTTTTTGACGAACTGTATCAAACAACTGGTGTGCGTTTGGAAAACTTTGTGTATTACAAAGGAGAAACGCATTATTTTGTTATGACTGCTGTGAAGAGCAGTTTGCTTGCCAGAGGCGCATTGTTAATGGTGGGTATTGTCCTTACAGTCTTACTGAGGGGTTTAATGGACAACTTGCATGTTAGACTAAATTTTAATCTAAGCAGAGAGAAGGGAATCAAACACCACAGCTAAAAAGAACATAGTGAAATTAGTAAAATTACAAAATTTGGTTGCGAAATGTTGTAAAGCTTGGAAAATATAGCCTTCCAAAGTTTGCATATTTTCAGTATATTTGTATTACGAGCCGAAATTGTTACCATTTTCGGCTCAAAAATGCATGGTAACAATTTCCGCACGGAATATAAATATACCGAAAATATGCAAACTTTGCAAAGCTATATTTTCCAAGCTTTACAACATTTCGCAACCAAATTTTGCAATTTTACTAATTTTAATAAGTTCTTAACGGGAGTTTTTTTGCCTAGGTCAAAAATTTGTCTATAACATGCCAGTTTGTCTATTATTAGATGGAAATTCAGAGCGAAAAGTGTAAATATATAATATATATAGTTTAGACTTAACCTGTAGCAGTTCTAAACACGACGTTAATTCATGTACACACGGCCTAAAAACCTCACAACCTTAATGTTGTAACAATGATGTTATTCATCAAGTTGCTACAAGGTTGTCACTCGCAACTTGTTGACAAATTGTTGAATTACAGTACGATAACAAGTTGTTAGGACAACTTGTAACAAGTCTGTTGAGCTCGACAACCTTATAGCAAGTTGTCAACAAGCTGAGAACAAGCAGGGCGAACACATCCTGTTGACAAGTTGTTGGAACAGCATTGCTACACCCGGTTTGTTACAACTTGTGTGTTTTTACGTGTGTAGTATATTACGTGATGCGGCGCAAACGCGGTTATTTTTTTTAAACCCCAAAATGTGAAAGTTTGCTAAAAAATCTTTACTATGCGGAAACTCTCGTAGGCGTTGAATAGTTTAGTCAAATCTTCTTTGTAGTTCATTCGGAAGCTAAGATTATTTAATTTGTCATTAGCAAATTAAACAGTACTGTACGTGATGGAAATCGCTCGCTGATATTTTGAAGCCAACTTTGTTTTTCTCGCGACTTCATTTACCACAGGATTGTCTAGTTTTTGCTAAGTTATCAACCGTTTTGTTATGTTTTTATAGTTCAGTACTGCTTAAATTCATTTCGGTCTGTTGAGAAATTTCTCCCAGGGGAAAGTGCAACCTCGTACCCAGGATATTACGTGATGCGGCGCAAACGCGGTTATTTTTTTTAAACCCCAAAATGTGAAAGTTTACTAAAAAATCTTTACTATGCGGAAACTCTCGTAGGCGTTGAATAGTTTAGTCAAATCTTCTTTGTAGTTCATTCGAAAGCTAAGATTATTTAATTTGTCATTAGCAAATTAAACAGTACTGTACGTGATGGAAATAGCTCGCTGATATTTTGAAGCCAACTTTGTTTTTCTCGCGACTTCATTTACCACAGGATTGTCTAGTTTTTGCTAAGTTATCAACCGTTTTGTTATGTTTTTATAGTTCAGTACTGCTTAAATTCATTTCGGTCTGTTGAGAAATTTCTCCCAGGGGAAAGTGCAACCTCGTACCCAGGATATTACGTGATGCGGCGCAAACGCGGTTATTTTTTTTAAACCCCAAAATGTGAAAGTTTACTAAAAAATCTTTACTATGCGGAAACTCTCGTAGGCGTTGAATAGTTTAGTCAAATCTTCTTTGTAGTTCATTCGAAAGCTAAGATTATTTAATTTGTCATTAGCAAATTAAACAGTACTGTACGTGATGGAAATAGCTCGCTGATATTTTGAAGCCAACTTTGTTTTTCTCGCGACTTCATTTACCACAGGATTGTCTAGTTTTTGCTAAGTTATCAACCGTTTTGTTATGTTTTTATAGTTCAGCACTGCTTAAATTCATTTCGGTCTGTTGAGAAATTCCTCCCAGGGGAAAGTGAACGGTCGTTTTAGACGTCGCGAGTAGTGTAAATATGAAGACAACCCTGTCCCTGGATGAACTTTGTCTCAGTAAAGAAATAATTGAACTCGTTTGTTTCTTTTAAACTCGACTGTTCATTTCGTATTCATCGTACTTATCACACTAGATATTTAAGAAAAAAAGAATTTGGGATGAATCCTGTTTCCAATGATTTTCTGTCACTCTAGGATTATCCAAAGCCTGCAGACTTGCTTGCGTCTCAGAACGTGAATCATGAAAGGCTTATTGAGTATGCTTTGGATGCTGTAAAGTTTGGCACAGAGGGAATGTTGACAGATGTTGAGTTTGTTAAGAACGATAGAGGCAAGTCAGACATCGCTGTGTTTGATTTTACCTCGCTGAAGAAAGCTGAGCATGCAGCTAGGATTGTAGAGAGAAAGGGACATAGGTTGTTGTTGGCTTTGGTTGGGGATAGTTTGATCGAGGTGAGTGATTGTTTCGTTATCATTATCATCATCAACACCATCATCATCATTATCACCACCATCATAACTGTCACCATTTCCACCACCACCATCCTTACCATCAACACCATCATCACCACCATCATCATCATAACTGCCACCATTTCCACCACCATCAGCACCATCATCATCAACACCATCATAACTGCCACCATTTCCACTACCACCATCAATACCATCACTATCATTACCATCAGCATGATCATCACTACCACCATCATCATTACTACCATCATCACCACTTCCCCCAGCATCTTCACTTCAACTAACCACCCTCTCTTATCTAGCCATTCTGGCCAACCGGTTCCGGGTGTGCTCGTGGTGTCTTGAGCGCCTTAGACACGGCGTGGATGCTACGATCCTTCGCAATGGATCGTCCTCCATTACAAGTCCTAAGCGAGAGAGAAAACATCTACAAACTACTCTCGGCTACTTCTGTTGGAAACTTACGTAAGAAGTTTGAAGCGTACACAATCAATCCATCCACTCGTTACGTTGATTTAAATTTGAAGAGAGTCAAGGAAGTGTATCATTTATATGACTCGGATGATCCTGTGACTGCTGACTTTAGAGTTGCGAGTCCTTCTGGTGTCAGTTCACTCTTAGGTCAGTTCACTTTTCTGTCTATTCTCAGCACAATATAAAACTATATTAACTCTCAAGAAAAGTTCATATTTTGTAGTTGTTTAAATATCAGATATATTTTCGCTCGCTTCTTTGGCGCAAGTAAATGAATGTAATGTTTTGGGGAATGTAATGTTTTTGGCGTAAATAAATGAATGTTGGGCTGGCAGCCACTGAGGACTTTTGCTAACGTTAATATTTTTCCATCTAGAAAACACAAAGCGTCGTATGAGTGTGACCAAAAAAACTGGAAGAAACCGGAGGAAGTCGAGTTCCGATGATCTGGATGAGAAAAAAGGTTAGAATTTATAAAATTTACAAAAATCTTTACGAATCGTCGGAAATCGTTGAAAATTTTCAACTTTTAACAATTTTCTGTCCGTGGAAATTTTTCTTGAGTCGAAATGGGCCTTTAATCGGCCCTAGTTAGTAATATCAAGTCTTTCTATTTCACAGGACGAAGCAGATCGAGGAAATCCAGTTCCGATGACCTGGACGAAAAGAAAGGTATGAATATTTTTATGAACTTTCTTGTAAGACCCAATCAGAGCAGGCGAACAAGTTTTCATCCATGAAACACCTAACCCTGATAGTAAACAGCAGGGGCCGCGGTTGTTTAAAGTTGGATTAGCGCTAACCTTCGGTTAAAATTTAACTTGGTTTATGTATTTCTGTACGTCTGTTTATTTCAAAACTTCAGAGAAGAAAACTGCTACTGTGTCAGACAAGATTTCTGAAAAAATATTTCCAAATTTATAAACAAGCTATTGTGAAGTTTGCTTTGAATTTTAGGTTAAGTTAAGCTAAACCAACTTTGAGCAACTGGCCCCATGTTTGAAGGATAAATGTATCCTTTTCCAAACTTCCTGAAAAAATGAATTAAACTACGGCATTTAATGGTGTAGAACCTACTAGTATTTAAAACACGTTTCATTTTTTAGATACCAAAAGCCGCAAAAAGTCGATCAAACAAGCATTACGTCGCAAACACAGTCGTGACACTGACAGCGAACTAAATGACGTCACACCTAACTCTAAAACCAAGACCAAGAACAAAAAGCTGCACAGTCAATCTTCCGAGTCAGCGGATGAGAAAGAGGTGCGCAGCCGCAGACAACGGAAACTAGGACGAACTAAATCACGTGATACAGACGGAAGTAACAATAGCTTGGATACCATCACTGAAAGTCCAAAAAGAGTCGCGAAACACAAAGAAAACGCTGAAAATAAGGAAAATAGTGTGCTGATGAAACAGCGCTCGACCAAACGATGGCGTTTGTTTGGGGGAACAAAACCAAAACTCCGTTCGTTTGATAAAGATACGAAGTCCAACTCCAATGAAAATTTGGCGGGCAAGAAAGAAGATGGGAAAAAGTTGAAGAAAGATGTGGAAGCGCAACCGTTGAAAAATGGAAGTGTAGCATTGAAAGAAAGGGGAGCAGTACCCGAGAATCGGGCTGAGAAGGGAGTGCCTGGTAGTCAGGCTAAGAAACAAGTACCCGAGAATCGGGCTGAGAAGGGAGTGCCTGGTAGTCAGGCTAAGAAACAAGTGCCTGAGAATCGGGCTGAGAAGGGAGTGTTTGATAGTCGGGCTAAGAAACAAGTGCCTGAGAATCGGGCTGAGAAAGGATTATCACAAACGAATGAACACCCTAAAAATGGGTTGGCAAGGAGTACCTCAAAAGATGCCACAGCACTCTCTGACCGTAAGACGCGAACTGGAGTGACTCCCATTAAAGAACCGCATACGAAAGCAACGCTAAGGAAAGTTAACAGCCAAGAATCCAGTCCTAAGCCATTACGTAATTCTCTTAGAAAACCAAGTGAGCTTTGTGCAACCAAAGATACTGGCTTTACACGAAGTATTAGTAGTAGTCCTGCCCCTAGTCCTAGAGTTGGTCAGATGAAACGTACTAACAGTGATATTAAACAAACTGAGAGAGTTTTTACAAGCTTAAGACGAGCGAGAGAGGAGAAGAGAGCTGAAGAGAAGATGGAGCTTGATGAGGCTACAAGTACGAGAGTCACGAAGGAAGAGACTGGTGCCGAGAAAGAAAATAAAAGAGCAAAGTTGGATATTAAGAGTAGCTCGGTGTTTGACGACTTTAAAAGGTTGGTGGATTTCTTACTGCACAGAAAATTATGGTCTATTTAACTATTGAAACTTATACTGTACGAGCACGACAATTGATGATTCCCCATATTACGTTTTCGTAGCGCTATGCATTATGGTTATAGTGGTATCACTGATAAAGATAGTGACATCGAATGAAAATATTGAATGTTTTGGCGAATATTTTGCTGTTGGCTATCGCGCACCTGACCCTAGCTTTCTTTAAACGTTCTTGCACGGGTCAGGACAAAAATAAGCCATCTTGAATATCAGTGATGCCACTATAACCACAATGCAAAGCGCTACGAAAACGTAATAAGGGGAATCTAGTATTAAACTACATCTCTTAATTATATATATATATTTGTCACCAAATACAAGGCTACTCCATATAATGAAGAATTAACATCATTTTCTAATGTTGACCATCATTTGCTGCATGATAATGCTTATCGTGAAAGCTCCGTACAGCTAAACCTTTTCCCCAGGGTCGTCCAGGGGCGCACATTAGGGGGGTGTGGGGGGGTGTGACACCCCCCATGTTTTGTGAAATATATCTAAAAAGTCGGTCCCGAAACTTGTATGGGACGAAAAAAAGTCGGTCCGGCTAAAATCTGAAAGACATCATTTTGTGTCGAAAAAAGAAATAGGTGGACATTTTGGAAATGGAATCTAACAAAATTAGGCGACTTTTTGTGGTTGTAACTTTTCTTCCAACCTCGTCCTAAAATACGTGAAATAGCGTTCTAATGAACCTAGAAATTCAAAATTTTTCTCGCGCCTTCGGCGCTCGCACTCGAAATCCATAAAAAATTTTGGCCCCCCGAAAGTTTAGAGCAGAAGTTCTGAAAAACTAAACGTTTATTTAAACTCTTGGAATTCTATCCCTGTCTATGAGTCCATCCGCAATTTTGGAGGAGTCTACGTTCTAATAAATCGAAGAGAGGTTACCGAGGTATGTGGCAGTGTATAGCATTTATACACATTTAGATAACCGATTACATCCGCATCGAGTGAACACGCAGCTTTTCGAGTTTGAAGCTTAAATTGATTAAGACTGCCATTCGTTCAGTCATGAAAGAAAAAAGTCTAAGGGATCTAATCACTCTTGGATATGAAAAGGATCTCACGGATACAATATAATGGACCCAGACACTGTTGTTGATCGTTGGGCCGAGCTGCCAAAACAGAGCGCCTTATTTGTGTGAAGTAATTCCGATTGTCATTTTTCGATCAAATAAGCTGTGCAGGTGAACCATTAAAAAACTGATTTGACTGCCTGAAATCTATTGCTAATTGCTATAACTTTCTAAGCAATTTGAGTTGTCAGATATTTAATACTCTTAGTTGAATATCATGTGGGCACGCACTATAGATTTATTTTGAACCATTATTGTCTATATTTGAGCTCTTGACTTTAATAATGTACTATTCTTTAATAATGTACTGTGGGCTTGTGGCTAATATACTGGCTATAAATTCCATTTAGAACAACAGGTTAATTTCTAACGGTCTACTTTTTGACACCCCTGTATGATATTTTTTTACATAGTTACTCGACTTTGTGCAATAACCACAGGGGTCACATGTCATGCAGACCTTTATCATTTAGTCTGTGACAAACTGCAAAGAATGAAGATATTACCATGGATAATAAAGTACATGTTATTTTACAATCCATGGTATTACCCACACTTTCCTGCAACTTATTCAACATATAATAGTTAATTAAATACGCTTTCGGCCATTTAGTACTACTATAAATTGTAAATTTCGACATGCTAAAACGCTTTTTTCTGACTATCAGAATTCTGTTAAATCTTCCCCAAAGTCCAGGAAATGGCATTGCAGGGACTCTAAATTTAAAAATTTCCTCGGGCCTCGGCCCTCGCTTTCAGCCTCTCCCCCCCCCAAATCGAAAAGAGTTTCCTACGGCCCTGTACCATACGTCCATGCAACTCTTAAATTTTATATTAATTGTATTTATAACAAGACTGTGACATTAATTAAACCGAATTTTCACCGGTTCACCGTTCACGAGTACTGTGCACACCTTAAAATAGTTGGCTTTTCTTATCAAACACAAATACTACAAAAGTCGGTCCCGGAAAATAGGACACCCCCCCAAATTTTTTTTGAATGTGCGCCCCTGGGGTCGTCTATTCTTTGTATATCTGCGTCACGTCCATCTTCGGTGGCGCAGTTGTCACAGCAAGCGCCTTTCACCTCTGAGTTCGTGGGTTTGATTCTCGTTATGGACTCATATGAAAAGAGTCAATCAACGCTCTGCCGAAAGTCGTGGTTTTCTCCGGGTGCTCTGGTTTCCTCCCACAGGGAAAGTTGATAGGGTGGGTTGGGATAAACACAGTTAAGAAAGCAATATCACAATTATTGTAAAGATAAATAGTCTAGGCTAAGTATGTAATAGACCTTACCAATTATTCTCTTTTATACCCAATGGCCTCGTTTCCATGTTAACTTATTTTAGCATGTCAGGGGCAGATAAAGATTATATTCCCATGTTTTCCTGGACGAATTTGTTTCTTGCTGTTCTTAGGCTCAATAGCAAAGTAATTTTCAACCCTACTAAGCACAAAACACGAGTAAGTATTTGACACGAAAACGAGGCCATTGGGTGAAAAGAGAATAATCAGTAAGGTATATTGTAAGCGTAATAGGTGATGTAATCGGTAACTGAAAAGCCATAATGGGGGCTGAATAATACTGTAATTTCGTTTTTATTTGCAGTCTGTCACCAGCTGCGCAAAGAACTGCGCCATTATTGAAGACACTCACACCAGACAAGAAAGATCTGAAATACCATGACGGAGGAGCGGTCACTGCGGCTGCTGGCATTGCCGCCATGTTGGCTTTAACCACACCACTTGCAATGGACGGACAACAAACGCTCAAGGAATTCCAACTTGAACGACAAAAGGTAAAATATGGACTGCGTATACTTTATTGCCGGAACTGCCTGAAAATGATTTATAAAACTTTGTCGAAGGAGACCTCTTCGTAGGAAGGTTACAAAGTGCTTTTGTTGATGACAAAGTGCTTTTGTTCGAAACATATTTTTAATTTTTTGACCTAGTTCAGAGACAAACCACTGCAGCTTATTGTAGAATGCTGTGCTTATTTTTATGTTTTAACTTCTTTTAGATTCTGGCAAACAGTCAAGTGAGTGTGAAAGAAAAAATTGCTTTTCTAAACTCTACCAGCAGTAGTAACTTGAAAAGTCGAAGAGATTTGATTTCAGCGTTAGACAGGCAAGTATATACTAGTGGCTTTTATCTCAAACCTAAACTAAATTATACGAAATAATGGATAGCTATATCAGCTTCAAATTGATGTTCATGGAAGTCCAGCAATGGTTGTCCCTTAATTATTGATGATCCAGAGTTACTACAAGTGGAGAATTGGAAGCACTCTTCACGAAGTTGAGGTGAAACTATATAATCCGGCAACTTTACATTTTGCAAAATTAATCGAAGCCCGATCACCAACTGATCTGGTCAGATGTGAAAGGGACCTACACTAACCACTGTGTATCAATAAAATTATTTAAACATTTAATTTTTTATCTAGTGCGGATGGAAGTCCTAAGCCAGTCAAACGTTTCTTCTCATTTTCAACTGCTCAGAGAAATGTGAAGCAAAAGCTTCAAGATGATTCACACAAATCAAATACCTTACCCAGGGTATGTTCTTGTTGCTCTTTTCAACAAATAGTATGTTAGGTATTTTATCTGTTTCGCTTCTACATGCTGTCTGAAGTTCAAGGGTCGGTTGTTCAAAAGCCGGTCGCTCGAGTGTTTTATATTTTCTTTCTAGAAAGTATTTTCTCGTCAAAGTCTGCAGGAGAAAGTCTTCTCAGCTTATAATGCGGACATTCCGTCAGCTCTGGATTCCGCCATCAACATTCTTATCAAGTCCTACAGTTTTAATGAAATACAGGGAACTCTCAAAATCATGCTTAATATCTTCAGGTGAATATTGTCAATATTTCTTGCTAAGGAGTGGTTTTTTATTTATTTATTTATTTATTTATTTATTATTGTCTTTATTAGGGTCCACTACAGTATATGTACAAAGTCTAATTATAAAGTCAATTATTCGGAGACCCTAAATGGGCGAGGCGCAAACGGGACTCGAAGAACCATGCAAGGCACCTGCCCAAACTTAGTAAAAATTTACCTTATGAGTGCATGTCAGTGAATATTGCAAACTACTAGATGGTGTTCAACTTCGGAAATGTTCACACTTTTGGGAGCAAGAAAATTAAGTCAAATTTGTCGGACTTCAGATACAAGACTATTATATAATGAAAAGAATTTAGCGTTATTCTCTCACTCTTAGAACTGTGACAATATATGTAGTAGTCTTGTATTTGGTGGGAAGTAAATGAAAGTGACAAAATATCACTTACTCGAACCGACTTGACCTCGTAGCTCAGTTGGCAGAGCATTGAACCAGTATCCCAAAGGTCGCGGGTTCCATTCCCACCATGATCAGGCAAACTTTTCAGCTTGCCCAGTGTGGACGCACACTCAGAGTAACATCACAAACATCATATTCACTTGAGTACATAACACCAACACACACAAAAAAAGTTTAATTTCTTCCTCATATAAGTGTGAACAAGTTCACCACCTACCATCTGTTGCTTTAAATACACCTAGCAATATGCTCCTTTCTTCTCATATTTGTCCTCCCAATATAGATGTATCTCCAAAGATCCCGACGATGAGACACCTCGCAGAATATTCACAGATGGTCAATTATTTCGCTCTCTTGTCTGGGATTTGAATGAAGCGAAATTGTTCATGGTTGTCAGCGGTTGGATGGAGGTGGGGTACCCTCTACCTGCTAACCATCGTTTCTTGCAGCTCAGACGAGTAGAATTTGTAGTCTTGTAGAATTTGTGTACCACGTATAGTGTTCTGTTCTCTGAATTGTTACCAATTTGTATCTGACATTTTCATGAATTTTTCTTCAGATCGGTAGTTTTATAATCTTATCAAAAACGAAGACTGTTCATGAACCGATTAGAGTGTTGATGCAAAATTACAGGTATATTTCATGTGTGTGTTGTTGCATTTTGTGTTGCTTTGGATTTTGTTATTCTCTATGGTTATTTTGTTACAATATTTACGATTGTTAGTAAAATTATTAATAAACTCATGAATAGAGTCAGAATATATTCGTGTCTCAGATTTGACCACCATCAGGAAACGTGGTACGTTATGAAACAGTGTTTCCTGGCTTGGCTTAATTTTGGTTCCTCATCTTATCTTGTATGTTGTAGACAACTCTGGGAAAAACAGGCACTCGATACATCATGTCCACAATTCGTGCCTCCAGAAAGCGCCGTCAAACACCGTCGTCGTCTGAGTGACGACGTTTTCCGGGACCATATCGAGCATGCGAGGGACGATGGGAAGGATTCGGGGTCACACTCGGGCTCAGACTCCGGTATGGGATTCTCTGAGACCGCTTCAGAACATAATCTTCCCGCTGTGATACCCATTGAAAATGACGTCACCGGTGGCGTAGCTGCTGATGTCGTCACCACCAAGCGTACCTCGCAAGTTCTGGATCCTAGGATGTATTTAGAAGCATCATATGCCCAGGGTGAATCAGACCGGGATTTAAATCCCTCAGACTATCTCAACCAATCAACTGCTATCCCTGAACATTCCACTAAAAACACACCCATACCTGAGAATCCCAAAGTGTACCAGAATAAACCCGAATCATCCCAAGATCAGCCAAGTAAACCCTCAACATCCAAAGATCATCCCAGTAAAAGCTTGAAAAAACACTATTGGGAGATACTTGAGGAACCAACTAATATCCCTCAATCACCCGAAGGGATCCAATATGCACCTTCTCCCCAAAAACGGGCAACCCTAGTTGATCAAAAGAGATTAAGTTTTCGTGGCAGTAAAAAGGTAGCTTCAATTATGCCAATGGACGAGTCGTTTATGGATAATGATCCTGATGTACCTATAGAGAATCCTAGTGGCCCTAATAGTCCCGGTAACGACGATCCATATTCCAAACCTTCTGACTCTGAGGTAATGTAACAAGTTTCTTTTCTTGACCAGCGTAATTAATTGCATATTTGGTCAGGATTGTTTTTTCTTTGATATTTGTTAGTTTTACTTGTATTTTTGAGGTCGTTGAACCCTAGCCTGCGAACAGTCTCCTTGAATTGAATTAGACAATTTAAAGAGCCTGTTCGCAGGCTGTTGAATTCCTCCACCGAGCTCAGCCAATCAGCCTTAGATGTAAGTTGCTGTATTATTTCTTTTTAAAGGTGTTGGATTTGACTCATTTTGAAATATTTTCAGGTCTCAACTCAAGAAGAAAGCCAAGATACAAAAACATCCAGAAAACAACGCACTCAGAGCAAAAGAAGGAACGAACTGGACGATTTATTCGAGACGTTGGATTTTGTCTCGGAAGCACTCGAACCGCCACGAGTGGTGTACGAAAATAAGGCGACGGTCGACGAACATAAGCCGAAGAAGAGCAGAGGTGCACCGAAGACAACCGAAGCAAGTCGTCGCCGTGAAGAATATACGCGCTCAAAAT
Source organism: Paramuricea clavata (assembly GCA_902702795.2). Lineage (NCBI taxonomy): Eukaryota > Metazoa > Cnidaria > Anthozoa > Malacalcyonacea > Plexauridae > Paramuricea > Paramuricea clavata. The sequence goes on from CACRXK020000301.1 coordinate 33,164, forward strand.
TGCAAGGAAGTTCGACAGAGGAGTCGACAACAAAACGAACAACACGAAGCCAGGCTGTTAAGGAGAGACAGTTACCTAGGGGAACATCAGTGGGTAATAATGGTCAGCAGGGTACACTAAGGCAGCAACAAGCTACAGCAAGGGATAGAAAAACGGGAACGAGGAGGCAACAAAGTGAGGTTGGTGAGAAACCAGATACTACACGAAGTAAACAACGTCGTAATCGTACCGCTGATCAAAGTACCAATGAGGGTTTGCGCAGATCACGAAGAATTGCTGAATCATCAAATCGTAAGGCCGTGATAGTCCTGGACGCTAGTGGTTCTCCAGAGGAAAGCTCAGCTGATCTCAATCAGGCTTTTGTTGATTCCACTTTGAATGAAAGCAAGCAAGAAGCTATCGTAGAAAATGGCGGTGTTGATCACGAGAAAAGCGCAGGCCGGAAGAAAAAAGTCCGTAGACAGTCGTCTATTGTGAAATCTAACAAATCACGTATGCGTACCAAACGCACTGGCTTTAAATCACGCAAGGATCGTTCCATTGACACGTGATTATTAGTCACGTGATCAGTGATCATAAGTCACGTGATCATTGATGATTAGTCACGTGATTATTACGACTTTGTGATGGGTGGTTTTGCAACAACAGGTGGTGGTCAATTTCAGAAATGCTTTTTTAGGGTAAACTATTTTTTTGCTGGAGTCTACGGTATATACTGAGGAAAATTATTTTCTCACTCTGATAACTACAGGCGTTGACCACCATCTGACCAATAGTGATTAATGTAGTTGTTGTGTTTTATATATTAACAAGAATGAATATATTTTGATAAATATTGAGAATTTAGAATGATGTGTAAATAATTTGATAAAAAGAAAGTTTTCGTTTAGGAACTTTGGTATAATTTGTAGACATTTTATAGAGTTTAAAAGTGGTAAAAATTTATATAAAATCATATATAAAATATGTAAAGTTATGTCTTCATATAATATTTAGACATACATTAGTATGATAAGAGTTTGATAATTGATGTTTTAGAGTTTAGAGGCTGCAAAAATATATATTATAAATATAATAAATAATACCATGCAGTAATCTAGCCTGCGTTGTCGTAAGTGAGTTGTGTGGCTTGATTTACACAGTACAACCCAAGTTGTAGACAGTTTGCATCTCTGGGTTGCATGCAACAGTTTTAGGCAAAAGTTGTATAGTGTAAATTGGCCTTAAATCTGGAATATACTTGTTGCCTTTTACCGGGATACCCCTTTATAGACTTTATAGTATAATTGCCTTTCCCTTGCAAAGTTGACCACTATGAAAAGCCGTCTATAAGTAACTGGTTATTTTTCAAAAATTGCGCAGACTGATTATCCCCACGACCCCGCCTTTGCGGAGGGCTGGCGTCGGAAAGTGATGAAATTTTGGTGAACTGTTTCTTGTGAATGAGCTCTTTGCTAGTGCAGAAGTATATGGGCAATTGATATTCCAGATAACGTGTACCATGAGTATTTGTATGGAAATTTTCATTATTGTACATAATATAATGTAATTTGATAAATTACAAATGTTTTTGAATTGCAGCATCGAGTTTTTGTTTCTATCTTGACTAATTAGGAAAAGCCTTGGAGTGGTTTACACTCGCAGATAAAAACCTTGTCTATTGTCACGCTTTTAGTCCCGATTGTGAGGTCAAGTGAGCATTTAATACCTGAAGCTTAGTCTGCGTAGCAGGCGTTTAGCTAGCTAGCGTTTAGCTGACGCCCTCTCTTCTCCCGCCCGCACTAAACGCAGGCTACCTGAAGCTAGGAGCATGCCATATAAATAATAGATATTTATATTATTTCTATGGAGCATGCGCATTGTGAAACTGTACGACCTTTATCTACACAGGTTTATCAGCCTGGGGCGAATGTGAATCCTGCGTGTACCCCTCGCGTGGAGTCAAAATGGTGGCCAGATCTGGACGAGAACCATGCTTCATTGTTTTGCAAACATTTCTGCTTTTCGTTTTGTTTATGTTTGCTTAATGTTGAATATCCTAAAGTATATATAACTACGTGTGTATTCTCACATAAAAACGATGTAGAAAGGTAAGTTTAGTGCTTTATAGAAGCTATGCAAATTGCAAAGTGGTATTTAATCCGTGTTTTGCGCAGACTGATATATTAATAACGTTTATTATGTTATACGATAGTATAGGTTACTAAAAGTTGATAGTTACATTTCTTGGGGAATTTTGACCTTTTTACTGACTAGTCTGTATGGTTAAATCTTGCAAATATAAAAAGCTGACCTGCATTATAATATAATATAACATTAGAGTACATTTGAACTTCTCAACTTGAGAACATTTAAATATGCCATTAATCATTATTTGTGATGTAATAAAGATGAATTAGAGATCATGAAATCATCTCAATATTACTTCAAAATACCAGGTTTAGTAAGTTAAATTTTCTTTGGGGAGGGGGGGGGGCAGTTGCCCCTCCTGTGTGACCCTGTATTGTTCACTATATGTCTTGACTTAAAGCTCAGTACCATACTGAAACCTGCTTATATACAATATTTTCATCCATTATGTTCATCCTTTGGATATAAACACTATCAATAGCTGAGTTTCAGTTCTGCCGAAAGTCATGCCCGTTTAGGTTTTCTCCGGGTGCTCTGGTTGCAACAGCGAAAGTTGACAGGGTGGGTTAGGATAAACACAGTTAAGAAACTAATATCACAATTGTTGTAAAGATAAAATAGTCTGGGCTAAGTATGTAATTAGGTGAATGTAATACTTGATGTAAAGTACTATAGAAATGTTAATTCAACTTGCGGTTGTCAGATTGAAAATATTGTTAACCCATGTTAGAGCACTGCCACTCAATGGATTAATCATTTTCATTGTATGTAGCAAGGCCAAAATGGCGTCCGCTTGTTCGGAAAGTTAAAACCGACCTACCCTACCTAAGTTTTTATAAGAAGAAACCGGAAACCCACATTTTTTTTTGGCCCAATCTTGGGTTTGGAGGCAAATCAATACAATTGAAAGATGAAGTTTAATTCACTAACTAGTGTGTGTGTAAAATAATAAAGTAGGGAACACAATGCCACTTAATGGATTAATTTTTTTGTACCTAGAAATGTTGACATTTCTGAAGTTGATTGCCATCTGCTGCTGTATATTACCCACCATCAGACAAATATTCTCTTTGCTTATTTAGGGTGGTTGAGTCTTTGCACTTGATTTAGAACAGGATAAAGTTGAGCAATGTCTGCTAAAGATTTGAAAGAAGCTGCAAAAGGTTTGCCAAACAACTGGGAAGTGTTTCATTCAAAGAAATCCAAAAGGTTGTATTATTATAACAATGAAACAAAGAAGACGCAATGGCATCATCCTAGCCTTGGAGAAAGGAATGTATGATGATGATGTTTATTTATCTTTGATTTTAAAGTACTAAAACAATCAAACATTAATATATCACCCCATCATCACCAACATCATCACCACCAACATCATCATCACCAACATCAGTATCACCAACATCATCATCACCAACATCATCACCAACATCATCATCACCAACATCATCACCAACATCAGTATCATCATGATCACCATCATAACCACCAGCATTGCCACCACCAGTATTACCATGACCACCATCATAACCAGTACCCCCAGTATCACCATGGTCACCACCATCATAACCATCACCTCCAGTATCACCATGACCATCATACCAGCACCTCCAGTATCACCATGGTCACAACCATCGTAACCACCACCCCAGTATCACCATGGCCACTATCATAACCACCACCACCCCCCCCCCAGTATCACCATCATAACCACCATCTCCAGTATCACCATTGTCACCACCATCATCACCATCACAACCATCATAACCACCACCCCAGATCACCATGACCACCATCATAACCACCACCCCCAAGTATCACCATGACCACCACCATAACCACCACCCCAGTATCACCATGGTCACCACCATTATCACCATCACAACCATCATAACCACCACCCCAGTATCACCATGGTCACCACCATTATCACCATCACAACCATCATAACCACCACCCCAGTATCACCATGACCACCATCATAACCACCACCCCCAGTGTCACCATCATAACCACCACCTCCAGTATCACCATGGTCACCACCATTATCATCACCATCATCATCACCATCATAACCACAACCCAGTATCACCATGACCACTATCATCATTATTATCACAGTCATGAAGCAAAGAAGTTCAATAAAAACTCTGCTAGGAAAATTCGACTCTAGGGTTGCCCTCTTGAACTTCCTGCTGAATTTCACGTCAAAGAAAACGGCGTCGCAACGTTACAATAGGGTTAAAGTGGAAAAGAGACATATTATTCCTTATCCATGTCCATTTTTTGTTTGTTTAGAAACATGGTGAGAAATCCAAGTCTAAGAAACGCAAAGCATCGGGCGACGAACGAAATAAAGTTAAACACGAAAAGGGCAAACAGTCATTCAAGCAGCAATATGAAACAAAGCAGGAACAAATTCCGGTGAAATTAAAAAAAGACCAAACAAACTGTGATGCTTCAAAACTGCCTGAAAAACTGTTCTTAAATGCATTACCAAAGGCGAAAGCGACAGAGAAACCATTTTTAAAGGCATTGCCAAAACTTCCTTCAAAGTCGCATACGGGAAACTTCGTGGAAAATACTAAGCGTAGCGCTCACGACCAGAAACCTTACACAGAAAGTGTTAAAAATAACACGCAGGCATCTAAACCTTGCAACGAAACCGCTCAAACAAATACTCGGACATTTAATTCGGCTAAAAGTAACCCACAAGCGAATGAACTTGGCAACCGAGCTGTTAAAGCTGACCTAGAAATAACTAATTCTGTCAACCCAAGTGGCAAGACGAATTCCCAAGCATTTAAGACTTTAAAGGAACAAAAGGTGCCTGTATTATTGAAAAGTAAATCCCAAAGCGAAGCTAAAAAGATACCCAAACTTCAACCCTTGTTGCGAACGAAAAGTTTAGGCGAAGGCAGTGACAGCGGGGTTTCAGAGTCCAGTGACAGAATCTTAGCATGGCTTGCTGATACATCAAGGATTAATTTTAAGAACCATCCTGTACCAACTATTACTGTTGAAGAAGACAAAGTGTCTAGTATGAAACAAGCAAAACAAACGTCTGCACGAATCATTGGAAAGCAAAAGAGTGAAAGACAAAAGGCAACCATCATAGAGCGAGTTGAAACGAATTCGGGGACTGCTGAGCCAAAAAGCGATATTTTGGATAAATTATTGCCCAAACACTCTCAAACGCACGCAAAACAGCGCCATGCACCCTATAAATTAAACTTAACGGACTTAAAACACAACAAAACTAATTCAAGCCAAATTGAACTAGAAAAGGGCCTTAGCGGGCAGACTACAGCAAAAGCTACAACAAGTAGCACTACGAAAATATCTCCAGCCAATCAAAATGGTTTATCTTCTGAATTAGCCAATAGCTTTGCGAGAAATTTGAGCGGGAAAACTACAGCTGATCAAAATAGATTTTTAGTCTCAGAAACTGCTGCAAGTGAAAACTTAATTGAAAGTTTGTTCGGTGTTGATGATAATAATGTTCCTCCAATTGCTAGTGTTCAAAATGTTAATTTACCAAGCGAGAATAGTTTGCAGAATGGTCTAGACGAACCACAACAGCTTGTATCCAGCGCAGTGATTCAAGGACATAGCGAAGTGTTTGACAATGTTCAGCCAGATGATGACGTTTTTTCAATGGAGGAAGGGGTTGGGAGCGATGTTTCTATACCATTATCTGAAAGTGAGGTTGCAGATATGGAGATTGATAATGCAGAAGAGTTGGCTAAAGAAATTGTACAGGAGGTATATCACGAGTGTTTTATGGTCGATGAGCTCTCTATATATCTGGAGTAAGATCTTCAGTCATTCGGTCTATGGACTATGAGAAAAGTGAAGCCAAGATGGCGGCCATTGACGTCCAATAGCTCTGAAGGTCGTAAACGGCTTTTATACCAATTCCCAAGCTAAATCCAGTTTTTTCCAACCGTATCGCTAACGTAACGTCTCGCTAATCAAATTTTCACTTCATAAAATCATACTATTAGTCTTTAAATTGAAGTCTAAATACGAAATCTCGGCACACTCCTTGGGACGTCACTTCACTTTTTAGGCTCGAGTTATCGCTCCAGATATATATTGAGCTCTTCATGGTAGGTTTCAGTTAGCGTTACAGAGCAGCAGATACATGGCGATCAACTTCAGAAATTGCTGACATTTCTAGGAACAAGAAAATTAAATTATACGTCTACACTTTACCTCTTAATTATACTTATAGACAGCTTCCCCCAATACAAAGCTATAAATTAAATTAAATATTATTTTCTCACTCTGATATAAATGTCGTTCATCGACAAATCCATTTGCGACATTCTATTAAAACATTCCTTTGTGGCTGTTTTACCAGAGATTAACATGAGAACAAACGTGCCATAAACACCCGCTGTTTTTTTTAAACAGCGGGATTTCAGTCAGATGCAAATTGCGATGAAAGGAAAAGACGTTTGTGATGCATACAAAAAAACGTAAGAAAATATTGCTTTCAAAATTATTATATGTTTTTTTAGCTGAAAGAAATGAGAGGCAGTATTGTGGTCCAACCTAGTCAGGTAAGCAATGTTTAGACAGTTTACAGCATTGTTTACTTCCTCTTTACTCTTTAGACTTTAGTCGTTCAGATCATTAACATTCATGGATTTGTATGCAATCATACTACTGGTGCAGCTTCATGCTCTCTTATTTGTACATCATTTGAATATTAATCGCACTGCACAAACTCGCAACAACACCTTTGTAACTTGTCTTAAAGATTCACAAGGATAATCAAATGGCGATGAAAGTTTCAAGCGATGGTTACGAGGTACGTTTTTACTAAGTTATCATTTTTATACATTATGCTGTATCTTCTATATAAGAACGGAATTGTAACAGTAATTAACAATACAATAACCACAATCGCACTTTCGTGGTTTATCATGAAGAAGCCATAATGGTTATTTCAGAATACACTATTGTAGTAACAATGTTGCAATTAAGGGCGACAAAACCTTGGTTAAACTAAATTTCCTTTCAGTTACAACCCTCGTTATGCATCGCAAGTATTATAATATGCAATGCAGTATGTGGCTGGATGTAAAGCTCCTATGCTATGCTGCGTCGTTCTGATTTTACTTACCCACATGCCAAATGTATTCCGGCCCAAACTTAACAGACGTATAAAAGCTATCTATAACGATGCAAGATGCACAGAATTACCAACTAGTCAAAATCACTCAAATTTACTTCTATGCTCGCTGTTTTTATGTTTTATGAAATAAGTTATGGTCTGGAATTAACTGTGAAATGATTCAACGGTTGTTATTTTTTGCCTATCTATAGGGTGTCTTGTATATTGTTCTGGACACAAATGTATTACTATCGCATTTAAAATTTGTCACCGAGTTAAAAGACTTTCCTATCCCAGGTAATATTTACGCAACGCTTCAAGCCCTTTCTGTACTTTTGCTTTGTCTCAAAACGACAATTTTAGTTTGTGCATGCATGGATAAATTGTGAAAGGCGTTGTATACTAACTTTACCGATTTTAAAATTGTGCTGGTAGGAGTTGGTATGCCAATTTTAGTTATACCGTGGGTTGTAATACAGGAGTTGGATTCTCTCAAGGTAAGTATGATCTGGTTTGTTTTACAATGTTTGGTAGAATTTACAGTAGAATGTGAACTACCGATTTAGCGACCAGGGCAGCTGTATCACAATTATTTATTTTTTTTACTATGAAAATTTTTTTTCATTTATATTTTTACCATGAGAAAAACAAAAAATCACGAGAGCTTGCATGTTTATTCGATACAAAATTGTATGATTTACTCGTACATTATCATGAAGACGTATATATCATATCTAATTATGTTTTGCTTGAACAGTATAAATGATTTCGGTTTATTTCCAGGAGAATAAATGGAGATCTCACGAGAGTGGTGATAAAGCAACGAGAGTTGATATGTTAGCTAGAGTTGCTATCAAGTTTCTCAACAGTTCATTTCACAAATCTGATCCTCGCGTACGAGGCCAGACAGTAGACGAGGTAGGATTGGCGGATTTGTTGGCCAATTTCCACTCGTCACGAAACTATGAACAGGTTTTGTGATGGTTGATTATAATAAAGAATAAATTTCTAAAAAATGATCACTTTAATTTCTGACTACTTCCGCCACGGGATAATGTTTGCGTTTGTTATTAGTGCGTGTCTGAGTGGGTGTCAGCAAGTTAAAAAATATCAAACGTAGTAATACGAAACTTTGTGGAACTGATGAACATTGGCCAAGGACAAATTGATTAAGTTTTGGTTAAATTTGGATAAAAATTGGATGAGAAATCAGAAAAGTTTGTCTTGCTTGGCTGGGCAGAGTAAACTGAATGCGTAATAGACCTTAGAAGTGCTTATTAAGCATCACGTCATCAGACATTTGACATGGACCAAATGTCTGACATTAGCCATGCACTTCTTGAGTACCTTTAAAGTAATAATTGTTTTTTTTTGTTCAACAGAATGTGTTTAGTTGTTTTTCGATCCGTATTAAGTCATTTGAACAGTTGTTGCTACGGTCTTCGATAATTTTCCTCAAAACTGTATGCAAATGTATTTTCCAGGCTGCAGAGCATGTCGGAAATCTACAACAAGAGATGAATGATGACCAAATATTACAATGTTGTTTGCTGTTTCATCAAAGAGGTTAGGAAATATAAACATCATTCAACCTGTATGTTTGCATGGCGATGAAACATATAATAGTTTTGTTTGTGGAAACACCACGTAAATTTATTACTGCAAAGCTTTCGATCCGTAAGCCCGGATCTTCATCAGTGCTAATAATATGTATTATTAGCATATTATTAGCACTGATGAAGATCCGGGCTTACGGATCGAAAGCTTTGCAGTAATAAATTTACGTGGTGTTCCACAAACAAAACTATTATATCAGAAAATACTGTTAGTTCTTTCCATATCTAGTGGCCTTGCACGCTAATAAATGGGGTAGACCTTATGCATAATGACGTCACAAGGCTAGATGCCCGCGAGGAATGCTGGTCTTAGTAGACATCGCCCGGGAAAATTAAACAATTCAAAATGGCCACTATCGAAATTTTCCCGGTCGATGACTACTAAGATCAGCATTCCTCGCGGGCATCAAGCCTTGTGACGTCATTATGCATAAGGTCTATCGAGAGATTTAGTTTAAGATGGTTTAATTCTCTTGTTCCTATAAATTATTTCCGGCGCCAACCCTGTGGTATAAATTCTAACCCTTTTATTTTATAATCTTAATTGTTCTGTACCAGTGTAGGTAGTGGCAATATAAATAACAAGCTTTCGTTGATAGGGATACGACTAGCTGAAAATATAAGGAGAACTTCAAGAAGAAACTCCTTGTATTTTTCACGTAGTTGTATCCCTACCAACGAAAGTTTTGTCTTTATCTTCACAGCTCAAAATGGCAGTTGTGTGTTATTTTCAAATGATGTCAACTTGTGCAATAAAGCGATGGTGAATGGGATAAAGGCTTTTAATCACGAGGTCAGAATTTTGAGTTTGATGAAATAATACTCCACTAATCACTATACATTCGGAGACCTCTCGCATTAACTGTGGTATTGCAGACACCAAAGGGACGAAGTGTCGGTATTGGAGAAATATCCGTTGAGTTTACTAGGATTTTACTCAATGATTTCTACTCAACTTTTTTTAGAAATTACTTCCAGGGTTGAAAGATTTATTTCAGTGTGGGGCGATGGTGAAACAACATAGTGAAGGTATGGTGTACACTTGGATAACCAGATGAACTGCAGGGGCGGGTTGTACGAAGGTCGGATAGCGCTATCCACCGGATAGGTTTTTTTTTCAACTTTTGAAAAAATGCTTGAGAACTGTGAAACCACGGATATAGACGACATAAGAAGTATAAAAAACATGTAACTTATAAATAAAATACTAAACTTTAATACGAATTACACCAATCAACGACTGATTTAACAAAGATTGAAAAAAAAATCGCTATCCGGTTTTCGTACAACCGGCCCCTAGAGCTCGGCTGAGGTGACATTATAATCAGATAACTGCATTCTACAGGAATTGAACCCTTTCTCAAAACGCAATAACTTTATTTAGAATACAACACTCAACTTGTCATTGAAGAAGATCAAGCTCGTCGTCGCCAGAAGGTGAGCATATATATTCCAGGGAGAACAGTGTAGAACTGATAGAGCTATATCCAATATAAATAAACTTAGTTTAGGTTTCCTCCTGCAGTAACACTGGATGAATAAGAGATGATCCTTACTGGACCTCTAGGGAGAACAGTTTAGAACTAATAGAGCTATCCAGTATAAATAAAGTTAGTTTAGGTTTCCTCCTGTAGTGATCCTTACTGGACCTCTAGGAAGAACAGGTTGGTACTGATAGAACTACATTGTATCAGTAAAAATATTGTTGTTCTAGGCTGATGATATCTTGTGTGAGCTGCAGATTATTTTACGTGAAGGTTTATCTTACATCATTGAAAATGAGATGAAGAAAGCGTACGATGATTTGTGGTAAGGATCTCGTCAACACTGCTACAGTTGACGCTCATTACTAACTGGAATCAGTGACCTCAATATATATCTGGAGCGAGAACTTGAGTCCAAAATTTGAAGTCAGTTTCGTGTTAACCGCGCAGACAAAAACCCGCCTCCTCCGCAGGCCCTCGTTGTGTCATGGGAAGGTCACGATTTCGAGAGGGCCTGCGGAATCTTGTAAAATGAATAAATGTTGTTTTGAACCTGCTTCGTTAAAGAAGGCAGTTTTATTCGTGCAACGTTGGTGTGGACAACAAACCTTATCGTTAAAAAATGCTTCCTTCCACGTCCTTAGAGTCGCCAGTTTAATTTACAAGTTTCACACCGCTTTTTTATATCTGTTTATATTCAAGATTATGTAGAAATTTACTTGCTGACGTGACGCCGGCGCCATTTTTTTTACAAGATTCCGCAGGCCCTCGCCAGATCGTGACCTTCCCATGACGCAACGAGGGCCTGCGGAGGAGGCAGGACTCAGTGAACTCTAAGGGAACTGGGACGATAACTTGGCCGCCATCTTTGAAGCCACTCATGAAGGCCGCCATGTACGTATGGAGTGGAAAATACGCCACCGAAAAGATGTCTGTTTTTGACCACTAAATAGCTGTATTTCAAACGCTAAAAACTTTCAACAATACCTGAAATTTAATAGAAAACATGTTTCCAGAACGTAGACCAGTTTTAAAGTTATTTTTTCAAGAGTCAAAGTGCGAAGTTTTTTTCGGCACGTTCAAACTTGCGTAATATTTTGAATATCAAGCTGTTACCCAGGACGTTTTTGCTGTTAGTGGATGTAAAATACTTAGAACTATCCAGGAAACCAGGTTTGAATCTTTAAAGTTGAAGCCTTTTGATAAAAAAGTACTTTTTCTCGCTGATTTTCGCTCAAAAACAAACTTTTGACTGAATTTCCCGCTCCTCGAAACTCTCCCCAGTCCTTTTGAAAGTTAATTTATTGCTGGCCGTGCTCGCGAGAAGCGCCATTTTGGCTTCAGGCAAGTATGGGCCAGTGAACTCTATATATATATATATCTATATATAGATATATATATATAGAGAGTTCACTGGTATGGGCATGTTTATCTGCAGTTAGCGTTCCAGTGTTATTACAGTTCACTGGTACATGCATGTACCACCCTCATCTGAACATCCATAACTCATCCACTCGTTCACATCCTTCAGAAGAAGAAAAACTAATTTTCTTCCTGGCAGCACAACCTGGAGACAAAAATTTCCTGCAGACCAACGGAGTATTTTTTGTGCTAAATCTGCATGTGCAGACTAGGTGATTTGGGGGCGGCGCGGAGGATGCGCCAGCGAAAAAGTAGAAGGCCTAGTGGATTTCCCAACAACAAGGCCAAAACTGCCGTGAAACTGCCCTGATTGCGAAATGCCCAATTGTTGCGTTCTCAAACAGAATTATTTGCAACTTAACAGCGAATTTAAACCGATACAGGTAAAATGAACTCATTTATAGTATAAACTTACTATTTTTATTTGTATACACGTCTAGAAAATCGTTTTTTTATCATAAAGTTCGAAGCAACACTATTATTTAATATGTTGACAAGGTGTAGCGAAAGAACAAAATGAGTCAAAATATATACCAAAAGTAGAATCTTTCATGAAATTTTGTCTTATAGACAACTACATTAATATATATTTTCTCAATTTTGGCAAGAAGCAGTCTTGTGTTTGTAAAATATACAAACACATATACAATTATAATTTATTAAATAAAACGGATACATATATTATTAGCCCGTACAGTACTGTATATAAAAACGTACATTGTTTACAAATGGTATATCCGTAATATTTGAACAATAATTTCAAAATCCTCATTCCCAATTCGCAAATATAGTTATTCAAAGCAAAACAGTAGATTGTCTTGCGAAGAAAAGAATTATTATTTTGTGCTTTCGCTTCACCTTGTCAACATAATAATAGTGTTGCTTCAAACTTTATGATAAAAACCCCGATTTTCTAGACGTGTATATAAATAAAAATAGTAAGTTTATACTATAAATGAGTTTATTTTACCTGTATCGGTTTAAATTCGCTGTTAAGTTGCAAATAATTCTGTTTGAGAACGCAATAATTGGGCATTTCGCAACCAGGGCAGTTTCAGGGCAGTTTTTGGCCTTGTTGTTGGGAAATCCACTAGGCCTTCTATTTTTTCGCCTGCGCATCCTCGGCCCCGCCCCCAAATCACCTAGTCCCAGTCTTTTCATGTGAAAAAGCGCTGAATATTAAAAAAATAATAATAAAAATAGAAGGCCTAGATCTAGGCTGGTCTAAATCCATATCAAAAAGTTTATTGATAGTGTTTTCGTGCTCATATAATTGCGAACATGGCGCCCAGTTTTAGAGAAGCCGCTCAAGTGGGAGTTTTTATTGCACATTTCGCTAATAAAAACTAATTAAAAGACTGTGTTATCATCAAGAAAACACTCCAGGCTAAGCAACTTAAGAAACACCACTTTGGTTGGACTACCAGCAGAAAAAGTTAAAAAATAAGCGGTATATATAAGAAATATGTTCTGGAGGCTAGATATAAGCCTCGCTTTCGTGTTGGTTGCCGTGAGGTTTGTCAGTGCCAGTGTTTATCCTACACTTATATAATAACAGAATTATTTTATGGTTGGTTCGTTTGTACGGTTTTTATCGTTTAGTTGTTGTGAAGGGTCGCTGAACTCACTCGTTTGTTTAAATCGATCCTTCACAACTCGTAAATAGAAATCGTACCCACTCACGAACCTAAGGCGCTTCAAGATTGACACATAAATGTATATTTAAAACTTTTCATACCTTATTGCTACTTTCCGTCAAATGACGAAGACATGACTTGGATTTTGCATCAAATTCCTTGTTCTTTTCACCATTAATCTTGGGTTGCCTACCTTCGTTATCGCCGTCTAACACGTGATAATAGAAGTCGTAGTTTAAAGGATCATCCGGGACACTTGTCCACGCACGCTCAATGTGGTCGCTATCTTTGCTCGCCTCCTTTTTGGCTTGAGACAGGTATGGCCAGTGCGGATTAATCAAGCAATCTAAAACAGCTACCACCGTTTTCTAACATTTAACACAAAGAGATCGGTTAGTAAGACGCAAGGTGCTAGTAAAGACTCTCACGGGAACACGGAAGACAGATGCAATCAGCCATTTCCTAATCTAGCGGAGGACTGGGTCTAGTTGATGTTTGGAGGAACGTTTGGAGGGACAACAAGTTATAGTGAGCGAGTTAAATGTATATTAAAAGTGTCTTATATCATAATTGTTGCGTTTCAGGCTGCACAAATAACTTTAGGAATGTAGGTAAATTTCCTAAATTCCATATTCGGCATATTGTTTATTTTTTGTCCCTCCAAACAAAGACTAGACCCAGTCCTCTGCTCGATTGGGAAATGGCTAATTTGCGTACCGCCCTCTCTAACCGAAATATTAGCGACCTTAAGCATGTGGGATGAGGACACGACGCCAAACAAACTCGTTGAACCAAATGAATGCAGAAGAAAACCTATCGTTTATTCTCCATCGTATGAAAATAATACAATTTATAAGGATATACATTTACAATTAATTTATATTCGAATCACAAAACATGGTTATGTCAGTACTACTTCTCTGTTGGGTAAACCTATTTTCATTCTTGGTGATGCAATTTGTAACATGTTAAGACCGGACGGTGCGGATTCTTCTATGTTGGTTAACTTCAGCCGTTGTTTCAACTTGCCCCAGATGATTAAATCTCCAACCCGCATAACTCAGAATACGGAGTCATTGACTGACGTAATTTTAGCATCAAAACCCGAAAAGTTCTGAAACCAATGTAGTACATAGCTCAATAAGTGATCACCAGTTAGTTTATGCTGTTCTCCGGTTAAAAAAAAAAGAGAAGAGTGCCCTCAGCTTATGCAAATGTGGGATGAATGGCAAGATAGCAAGAAAGACGAAAGACCAATGCATTCACTTGGTCAGCTTTCAAGAATTACAGACGAGAAATAAAGCGACAGTTACGATTTTTCGGGAAAGAATATGTGAGAGAACAGACCTAATACAAATTGCATTTGGAAATCAATACCTTCATGTATACCCATGAATCCACAACTTGGAAATTGTGCAGTAAAGACAACAAAACTGTCGCTGATGAGTTTAATTAATCAACTCTTCGTAAGTATTGGCCAAAATACCACGAAGAAAATTAACGAAGTAGCAGCTAATGTAATGTACAAACTCAGTAAAAAAACCTTTTCCCCTTCAGGACCCAACAAGAGTAGTTTAAGAAAATTTTCGAGTTGCTGTCCATACCATTGAATAATAAGTACAATTTTAAAAAATCTCGCAGCATTACACTTCCTGAATCGCGCACCAAACAATTTAGTCTTTAAATCGACTACAAGGCATTGTGCTAGAGGCTTAGGCCCCAACTTCTTTCAAAGAAAAGAAATAACGTGGCAGCTGAAATAACTTGGTGGCTATTGATGTTGAAAATTTAGCGGGGGATTATCTATTAATCACGAAAGAGAATAATTTTGAATGTATAACAACATAAATGATATTCACAGTACTTACCTTCATATCAGGTTCGTTTGTTAAAGGGTTCCTGTGATTGATTAACTGACCAAAACTGAACTTTGCACGTTCTAAATTAGCATTGTACAAGAAGAGTTCATGCACCCTATAAGAAGAATTAGGTTTATGTTCACGACATGACTGGCACGGTAAAACATGTAATTATATACCTACAGCCAGAGCCGATAGTTTTTATGGCTGGGACTGCAAAAATTAAGCCAAAATGTTCCTGCAAAAATGCAAAATCAAGACATGATGGGCGACAAATTACCATGATAGCTGGTTGATTCAGCTCAGTATTTTACAACTTCGTGCATTTTCTCCAACAAAACTAACTACTATCTATAATGACTCGAATTATTTGTTTATATCTCACTTCAATATCTGTAGAAACACCAATGTTCGAAGCTGGATACGTCCAGACTTTCATTCTTATATACAATGATGGACAAAAACCTAGTAGATGCATGTACTCTGGACCTTTTAACCTGCAAATCCAACTAACAAATGTTTTAATATATAGACTATAGAATTATCAAAAGATAAATTTTACTTTGTATCTTCTGTTTCTAAAAGTTTGCGAGTCTGAAAGAATTAACTTGTATCGTTTCTGATATGTTTTCCGTCTGTCTCATGCAGCGATCCTTGGGATCGTTATCGACTCCTTCATATATATACAGCAGGTCTTCACTCATTTTATTATTATTGATTATTCAGTTACATGAAGAAATCACTGAATTCAATTTCGATAACTCATGTGCCTCAAAATATGTCTAAAATATTTAAATCTCTTGATCTCATTATGGCTTTAACAATCTTGGAACTCTATACATATTAACGTGGTATATTATTATCTACTTGTCTGAGCAGGGAAGAGATCGAACGTTTTGCCAGGAAATACAGTAAACATTGATGTTTTACAGCAAGCAAAACTGAAACAATATCTATATACTCTATCTGAGGTAATTAACGTTCGTGCCTTTCTGCACACTGCCACACTTGTGCCCCATATCTAATACCGGCCTAATTACAGAGATATAGTGCGTTTTTTTACATTTTTTCAGATTCAATTTCATTTTTTGTGAAGTGGCAATATCTGTAACTTTTATGATTTTATTAGATGAACTTCCAATAGGAGTACCAGAAATATGGAGTGCGGATAATGTTTTAAAAATACTATGAGACAGCGTTGCGGACGGCGGATTTGCAATCGCTAAAAGCAGTGACATATTCATTAAAATAATTCTGAAAATGTGTCAACGACTCAACCTGATCACAAACTCCATCATCCACTTCCGGAAAAACTTTGACCAGATAAGATAAAGAGAAAACAATGAATGGTCAATGGACAACTCGCATGTTAGACTAAATTTTTTCTAAGGAAAGAGAAGGGAATCAAACACAACAGTTAAAAAGAACATAATGAAATTAGTAAAATTGCAAAATTTGGTTGCGAAATGTTGCAAAATACAGAAAATATAGCCTGGCAAAGTTTGCATATTTTCAGTATATTTGTATTACGTGCGGAAATTGTTACCATTTTCGGCTGAAAAATGGTAACAATTTCCGCACGTAATACAAACATACTGAAAATATGCAAACTTCGCAAGGCTATATTTTCTGTATTTTATAAAATTTCGTAACCAAATTTTGCAGTTTTACTGATTTTAATAAGTTCTTTACGAGAATTTACTTTTTTTTTGCCTAAATAAAAAATTAGTCTAACATGCAAGTTGTCTATCATATCATAATTACAGGTACAAACCCGAGCGTTTTAGAAACAGCCCTATAGTTTTCTCAATAGGCAATTCCAGCTTTTAGTTTATGCGTGCAGGGACGATGGGAAGTAAGGTATCACATTGCTGATTATATGCCGAAAAAATAAAAATGGTGGCCGTGTAAACACGGAGTGATAGCTTATACTTGTAAATATTGAAATAATTCGGTTGTTTCGGTAGTTTTTATTGAAATTTTTCAGCATAATCAGCAATATGATACCTTATACTTCCCATCATCCCCTGCAGGCATAAATTAAAAGCTGGAATTGCCTATTGGTTTATGTAATAAATCACTAAAGGCCCATTTACACTTTTGCTGTGATTTCTATAGTGCGATTTTCCCCTTCTGATGAATGTGAACGAGTGAATGAGTTAAGAATGTTCAGATGAGGGTACACATGCATGCATGCTCCGAACGTTAATAGCTCATTCACTCGTTCACATCCATCAGAAGAAGAAAATCGCACTAGAAATCGCAACAAAGATTGCAAGTGTAAACGGGCCTTCAGCGGTTGTTAAAGAGTCAGGGAGGGGTATAAAAGTTTTGGGGCACGATTTTTTTTTCCAGTCTCATGTCTCTGCAGGATTTTTTTATGCATTTAACCTCTGCAAGAATTTTTTTCAAGACTATTTGCACTTTGCTTGCACGATTTTTTTTCTCTGACGTAATGGCTGCGCGAATTTTTTCCAGGCATTTTTCTTTGCACGAATTTTTTTTTTTAATTTTCACCCCCCCCCCCTCCCGGGATTTCTAATGGTCCGCCCCTTATAGAGTTTTAGAGTAGGATTGCAATTGTAGATACATTTCTTGATACGTGACTTGATGGTTATTTTTTAATTCTTATAGTATCATAATTGTAAAACATACTATTGTATGGTATAAATTATTCTCATATTTTATTCTTTGTAATAAGCATCTCAATTTAGCTAATTAGGAAGCTATTCAATGTGTCAATAATTTATTAAACATTAAAATACTCATTAAAAAATTCATAAACCTTGTGGCAAATCAAGTGAGCCATAATATGTCACGTGGAGTGACTTTATATTTGATAAAACTCATCTTCATTAGTATTCTTTATATAATTCTTCATCCTAATTAGTATGATCATTATATAATTGTTCATCCTAATTAGCATTCTTTTGTAGTCGTATTTTAAGCTATTCAAAACACTCGAACTCCCGTTTTATCATATCTAAAACGCTCGGCTGCGTCTCGCGTTAACAGTACTTAAACATCCAGCATAAATTTATCGCCATACAAATCTACACACGTTAAATTAATTTCCTAACGTTAAAACTGAAATTTTGATTTGATATATCATTATAAATCTCGGCTATTCACACCTCTATGTTTGGGATAACCTGATAAAACTTGTGGTATTAAACTGGAAGCACTCGTTTTTATATTATCAATGATCTTACCAGTCTGGCTTCATTTGTGAAATAAGAAAGGCAGCTGTTTCGTCTTTGTAAGCCATAAGCGCCATCTCCACAGGAAGGTACGCCCTCTGCTCGCCCACGACTTCAGTGTCCTGGTAGACAAGGGATGGGTAATGTCTCACAAGGTGTGCAGCGACGTGGCTGAAGTTCTGGGCAGCAGCAAGGTGAAGCAAAGTAGGCTCAGTCTCGTCTTCCTCGTCACGAAAATCCTCGTAGTCTGTATCTGTGTCGACTTTTTCAAGAATAATTTCTGTAAAGCGGCTGATCTAAAAAAAAGAAAAAGTAGGATGTTGGTTACACCATGCACAAAGACCTGTATGGGTTGGATCCCCGCAATATATGCGTTAATATGTGGCACGTTTGGATATCAAAATACGCAAATTAGAGTACACAGAATAAATGAAGTAAATGACTCTTAAAGTGCCTATATCACTTGTTGGACCTTTATGGATTTGAAAAGAGCGTAAAAAGTTAGTTAATAAGTTCAAAAGATTTTTTTGATTTAGTGCAATAGTTTTGAGGATATAGGCCTTTAAACAACGGACTGTTCCTGAGTCCCAGACTCCTGGGCTCTAAATACGGCTATTGAATCTGGCCTTTTTCCAAACTGTCCATTGTACATAGGAGCCTGAGACTCAGGAACTGTAGGTAATAGCTGTTATCGTAATTGAATACGCCGCTGCGGCATACCAGCGGTATCTCAGTGGAAGTACGCACGAAAACGAGGCTAAAGGGTCAAAAAACACAAAACATGACCCTATAGCCTCGTCTCGATGTTAAAATAATGTAGATACCGCTGGTCCGTAGCATAGACGTGATCAATTACGATAACAGTTATTTAAAGGCCTGTATCTTCGAAATTATTGCACTATTAACTAACGCTCTTTTCAAATCCATAAAGGTCCCACAAGTGATATAGGCACTTTAATCTTTATAAACTTTAGTACACTGACTTCAATAACAAAATGGTTTCAATACAAAACACGGCAAATATATGCCATGAATACACTGCAACAGTTTTTTCAATACAGGGCTTTATTATATAGTAATCCATATCTGCACTAGTGAAGATATCGATCGCGTGACTTTTTCCAATTTGCTTTTGAGCGTGAAATTTCACAATTTTGTGCTTGGGACTATATAATAAACAGAACATTACACGGTGGCTTGAAGCCAATTATAATAAACGGAACATTAAAAACAATATTTTACTCACTCGCTGCGCTCGTTCGTAAAATATTGTTTTCACCACTTGAAGACAAAAGTCATCTTCGCGCCGCCGTTTAATATCCTCTATTTATTTACCAAAAAGGTATTAATTAAAGGGAAATAGCAATACAAAGTAAAGTTTCTCCCATTTGAAAAAAGATTCAATATATTTCAAAACCGTATTGCAGATTTTCTTTGTTGTTCTTGGTATAAAAGATATCTCAAACAAAATCATTCCGACATCTTAATTTTGGATATGCATTTCCATCATCGGATATTTATCTTGATGTATCCCACCGGGCACACGACGTTGTTTCAACGTTGAAATTTGGTAGAAAAAAGGTTGCGACGTCGACAACCTAATATCTACGTTGCTCTGACGTTGTTTTAAAAACATTGGTTCAACAGCAGCCAACAGACGTTGAATCAACGTTCATTCATGGTTAAATGTACGACGTCGATTTGTGAAGTAATCTCAACGTTGTTTCAACGTTGATTCAACGTTGAATTATGGTTGACGAGATTGGCAACCTAATTTCAACGTTGTTTCAACGTCGAAACAGTAACGTCGATCCAATTTGCATTATCAATGCTTTTTCAACGTCTATCCAACGTCTGGATGGTCATTTCCAACGTTGATTCAACGTTGAATAAACGTCATTTTGTCCGCTGGGATTTGTATCTTGAGCAATTCTCAGATCATTTTAATGCTAAATCTTATTTTTCACTATTGTCTGTTTTAAATTAAAACACAAGCTGTGAATACGTTTTCCACTGATATCATTTTTTTAGTTTCAAAATGTCTACCCCAGTTTATTTATTTATTTATTTAGCTTTGCCAACTAGGGCAGGGTCACCACGACAGCATATGCCAATTACTGTGGGGCTTTTTTACCCAACCCACCCTGT
Source organism: Paramuricea clavata (assembly GCA_902702795.2). Classification (NCBI taxonomy): domain Eukaryota; kingdom Metazoa; phylum Cnidaria; class Anthozoa; order Malacalcyonacea; family Plexauridae; genus Paramuricea; species Paramuricea clavata. The sequence continues at coordinate 53,785 of CACRXK020000301.1, forward strand.
CAACTTTCCCTGTGGGAGGAAACCGGAGTACCCGGGGAAAACCCACGGCTTTCGGCAGAGCGTTGACTTTTACTCTTCTCACATGAGGACTGGGTTCGAGTCATATTGAGAAAGTTCTCACTGAGGCTTGAACCTGCGACATTAGAGGTGACAGGCAATTGCGCTAAAACTGTCTGAACAATTCGACAATTTTTTTGAACAATTAAAGTTATAGTTAAAATATTTACCATATATTCCAAGCTTGCAACTAAATCAGGTTGATCTCGGTAATCATCGCTGATTGGCCAATCTCGTATTATGACAAGCAAACAATTTTTACCGTGCTTCTCAAACAATCTCTCTGTTCGAACTTCATCCATTGCTCGACTCCATGATATCCCTTCAGAGTCGAATTTCTTTTGAACCTGAAGAATGCAAGCGACATAAATTTATTTATTTACCTTAAGCCATGTTTACCACAAGGACTGACATTTACCCCTAACTTAGCTGTACCTCAAAAGCATATAACGCAGGCCTGAAATGGTGTAACAGGTATAACAGTATATATTTAGCTAAAAGTGGCGAACCGACAGGTGAAACCTAGTTGGCGGCCTATAGAGTGCTCTCTTGTACACACGTAAAAACGCACAAGTTGTAACAAGTCTGCAAACAAATTGTTACAAGTCTGTTCACAAGCTGTCAACAAGTTGTGTTCGCACTGCTTGTTCCCAGTTTGTTGTAACAAGTTTGAAACAAGCTGTTAACAACTTGTAACAAGCTTGATGGCATTATCAGCCTTGTTACAAGACTGTGCTAACAAGTTTGTCAGGACTGGGCTTTGGCGAGAGAATATGATGTTGACATTGAGAAGTACGTATCCAATTTTGTCATGCTAATAATAAACAAGTAATCATGCGATGTTGCTCCATAGAAATAATAGACATAGAAATAATAGTCTATTATTTCTATGTGTTGCTCGTACAATTAGGGATTAATAGTACTCGTGATCTTTGTAAATTTTGCCAAACATGTTGACAACTTGTGACAAGCAGTGCGAATACATCTTGTTGACGGCTTGTTGGCAGACTTGTTACAAAATGTGACATTTTACGTGTGTAGGTATAAAACACGCGTGTTATTCACGTGGGCTTCGCGGCAACTGAAAAATGACTAAAGTTTTCCGACCGATGTTTTTCAATTTTTTGCACAAAAATGCTCATTTAACGGTAAATACCCTACCTAAAAGCTGAAAACTAAATGAAAAGGTAAGATGGATACAACTGCAGTCCATATTATTATGTGTTTTGTTGAAACCTCATATAAATAATCCAGAAAAAAACAAAAGTTTGCTCGAGTTTTTCCACGAGTTTTTTTTTCTGAACTTGCTTTTCACGTGAAATAATTTTGCTTTTTATGATGAACTGTTTCTAAAATTTGTTTATTCTGAAAGACCACTTGTTCTAGTTTCTTAGGGCCACGGTAAAGTCGGACTAAAAAAATAGTCGGCTGAAAATTATGAAATTTCTATATGAAATAATGCCAATTTTTTTTATTTTTCGTACTGAATTCGGTGATATTTCCGCGCAGGGGCCTGGATCATACCTATAAGACGGGCTTCAGTTTCCGCCATCTTGACTTCAAAAATCGAGCCCGAGTTATTGTTCCAGTTACAATAGAGTTCACTGACGTAGGTTGAATATTTGCGGTTGCGCGCATGGGTGTAGTTTCATGTAGGGCGTGTGCGCATGTAGTATTACGTATTAGGGAACTTTAGAGTACGAGATTCGAAATTCGTCAAGCGAAACGCATGCTGTATGCTTACGCCATCCCATACTGACGCGAAAAAGTCGTAGCCGTCGCCCATCTGAGTACGAAATTGTGGAGAAATCTCGTAGTCCTCACGACGACTTTTCAAAAAAAAACAAAGAAAGTTGGCTTTTTTTTGTTTTCCAAAAATAATTTGTAGCGTTTATATATAGCGTTTATCCGGCGTAAATAATATATTATATCTGGCTTAATGTTATGACTTATTTACACGTTTTGTATAGGGGATTTTAGCCTGCAGGAGATTGAGGTTATGAAACTTTTTCTCTCGTTGTTGGTTTACTGCTATAAAAGCAACATTTGAATAGAAACGAAGACGACTGCGGTGATTTCCTCGTACTCGTAGTCGCTGCTAAAGCTCCCTAATAAGTAATTGTAAGATAAGTTAACGTCACGCAAACTTATAACATAAATTAACCTACTTTTACCAAATATATTGTTCTTCACTTGGACTCTGTTGTGAGTATGTTGATCTTAAACTTTAGACGACTAAACAGTAGCTCGGTACGCTACATTTGGTGCTCAGCGGTGGGATGATCATGTCTGTTTCAGAATCGCTTATACGAGTCTGTCTTACAATGTTAATTAATTCATTTGACGAGTTGCGGTGAAAGACGAGAAGACTGACATGACGAAGAAACTGGTCCGACAAATCTTGATAGATAGGTTAGATAGATAGGTTTATTAAAAAGAAACACATTGCAGTCTACAATGACTGAATTGCGTGTTATTTTACAACAAAGGTTAAGTTCTATAGAGCTATAATTTACAGGAAACATTTTAATTCATATAAAGTTAATAAAATATATACTATAAGTATTTATAAATAGATTTATAAAAATTTATGTTGAAAGGTTATATAAAATTGAGTATCTAAGAAAATTGTTTGATGCACGCCGGTATAAAAGTTTTTAAAAATCTATCTGTTTTTATCTTTGGAAGATGAAACTCTCGAGTTTTTTCTGAAATCGTAGTTCGCAGAGTAACGTTCTGGCAGAAGGGATGATAATTTATGATACATACATACATACATACTTTATTGTGTTCCCTAAATAGGGATTTTCAACACTGATTTACAAAAAATAAATGTTGTTCTATTTACAAGTTTTAGAATCTAGAATTTAAATTAAGGTAAAAAGGTAAGACATTTGTATAAAGTTTAACAAGGTAAAATTATCTACTTATATATTTGTTCTAGCATGCTTCGCTTCAGTTCGTTTTTGAAAGTTTTTACAAACCCTAAGGGGTTTGTAACTTGACCGTGTCTAAGACTTGAGGGTCTCGGGGCTGGAAGATGAGGGGACGAAGAATGCTTTAGATTTGACTCGCTGATTGACCTATCCAATCGGGGATTCACCTGGTCAGGGTTAAGGGCATCAAGGCTTAACACGGTTTTTGCATAGGATCGGTCGCAATTCCTACATATGCCTTGCTTCCCACGTTGCTTGAAATGTTGACACCCATCGAATAAATCCTGCTCACGCTGATCTAATTCATTTTCGTCAAAAGTGAGGTTTGCAGAAACATCTTCGATTATACTTAGATCTTCGCATAAGAGCAAATAGTTTAAAACATTCTTAGCCTGAAAAGGCTCGCGGTTCAGGCTTAATGAGTAATCTTTTTTGAAGGAGTTGATTGTAGTCTTAGATTGTTGTGTGGATAATAGGGCATTGTTCTTTATTTCAATGATAACTGTAGGGAAACTTTCCTCAGCGGGCAGGTTATCTACATATTAACTGGGGTTGATAATGCACCAGATGGGTGATTTATTTTAGTTGATCCATCGTGTTGGGGATTTACATTGTCAGGACTGTTAAAGGACTTCTTATCTTGTAAAGATGGCTTTGAGGGACTTGAAAAGGTTATGGAAGCCGAGTCTTTAATCATCATTTTCTCCTCTAGGTCGGTAATGCGTGACTTTAAATTCAAATTCTCGTTTCCTAATCGGCACAGCTCTTGTTTATTTGTGTCAATAATATGATTTTGTTCAGACACTTTAGTCAACAATTTTTCTATTTGCGATTCTATTTTTTCTTTAAATGTAAGGAGTTGTGCCTCGGCTATAGTCGGGATATCATCAGCTCGTTGTTGAAATGGTGTAGAAAAGCTGGCTGTCTGAGCAAAATTCGGCGTGGCTGCGGCATTCGCAATATAATATGCGCTATCAATGAAGTCCTCAAGTTCTTCGAGTGACGAAGTGTCAGCAATCGATTCAAACCCCATATCTTTGGCTTGAGTATTGTACGAACAATTGTGAGTTAAAGGGGCCATGTCCTCAAACACACGGCCATTACCAACGATATGTTCGCCTTCGACCGACATTTTTGTAGTTGTTTGGATTAAACTATCCGAGGTCGTGTTTGTTTGCTTAATAACGCAATTTGTGTCTAATACGCTCACTAGAAATTCCTTGAAAGATTTGCCTTTCTTTCCATTGAAAGTCAACGAGTTTTGTTTGCCCGGGTACCAAGTCATAATAAAATCAGAGCTTAAGTTTATAAACTGTTTGGCTTTACCGCCAGGCGACGTCCATTTACCCGTTAATCCGACAACATTTTCGGCAAAAGTCCTTAACGAACAGAGGTCGTTTGTCCATTTGAGACGGGTCCCATCATAAACTAGATGACCTTGATTGTTTAACAACTTTATGGAGTTCATATCAATAGTTTCAGGACTAAAATTTTCAAGTTTAGTTGAGGCCATAATTAAACCATCCGCCGCCATTAAAATAAGCCTTAAAAACTGATGTGGATTGTTGATGAGTTGATTGAATAGTTTTGAGCAGGCCTTGTATCGCCGATCACTGAAGGGAATAAGGTTGCATTTTTGCAAACGCTCGGGATACGGCAACCCTGGGAAAATTATTGAGGTGACTCTTCTTTGGACTTGCTCAATGGCGTCACTAAGATAGGTAGGCAGGGCAACATGGAAAACTTCGCAGCTGTACTCGAGTACAGGCCTTACACATGTGCAGTAAAAGTTAATTATATCTTTGGCGGGCACTTTTGCGCGTTTAAGCTGTATAATGAAGTATTTTCGTTTGTTGACCTTCTTGATCATTTTGGCAACGTGTTTGGACCATTTCAAGTCGTTACTGATTGTCAGTCCCAAAACTTTAGCATGATCAACTAGTTCGAGAATTCCAGAACTTAGGACAACATTGGGAAAAGGGTTTCTAACTGTCGTTTACTGAAACAGTAGTTCTTTACATTTTGGAATTTGAAGTTGGAGTTTATTCTGCACAGTCCAGTCTTCCAACTGGTTTACTCCTGTTTGAATAGTACTGTGACTGTCTTTTGATATTACTTCAGCAGCAGTAGTATCGTCAATATATTTCCACATTTGGAAATCAGTTAAATTCAGATCGTTTATCATGAGTATAAAGAGCCATGGGCCTAGTTTTGTCCCTTGGGGAACTCCGGGAGGAACTTTTCCCCATTCGGAGAAACAATCCCTGGCGAGTTTAACTCGTTGTTCCCTAGATGTAAGAAAGTCGACAATCCAATTAATAATAGGTAGAGGAATTGAGAGCTTCCGGATTTTGTGAACCAGGATGTTGTGATCAATCAAGTCAAAGGCTTTGCGGTAATCAAACAAGAGGAGACGAACGGAAGCACCAGTTCGGTCGGTCGCTTGAGCACATGTATGAATAATACTGATGAGGGCGAAAGATGCTGATGATTCTGGAATACCCCCAAATTGATCCTGATTGACCATCTCCAAAACTGCATGAGAGACGTATTTTTCAACAACTATGTCTTCGGCTAACTTTGATAATGCTAGAGTTAATGAAATAGGTCGAAGATTCTTGTTTATATCACGGATTGGTTTATTTTTCGGGATGGGTATAATTTTAGCTTGTTTCCAAGCGTTTGGCAATTTTTGTTCCAAGTAGGAAGAGTTGATAATGATGGAGATAGGATTTGATAAAGCTTCTGCAAATTCTTTCAGGATCCAATTTGGAATCCCATCTGGGTCAGGTGCTTTGGAACGATTAGCCTGCGTAGCAGGCGGTATTCGCGGGCACGAGAGAATGGGAAGCTTGAAATACCGCCTGCCCAAAAACTACACATTCTGAGTTCTCCCCAGCAGCTGGGTGCCGGAGCATTCTGATTGGTAGCCTGCGTAGCAGGCGATATCTGATTGGTCAGAATGTTGATTTTGAATTTTTGATTGACAGGAGTACAGAATTAGAATAATTAGTGCTAATTTTAGAAGTTACTGTTGCCGTATTTATAATATAAACTATTGTTATTTTCGTAATTGTACCGATATATCGAGTGATGGCATACACTAACCAAAAGATAACGAATGTATTGAGAATTAAGCGTTGAATTCTTTAATCTTTATCTGGAATCGGAAATCGCTTCGTCTTGAAGAATGAACAACGAATATCAATCCAACATTTGTTGCTTGAAGATGTGATACCGTGATAAAAGTGCAGATTGGGCCATTCCATTTAATATGTGCACCCCCCTATTGAGGGGTCTGGAAATCCTATGGGGAGGGAGGGGTTAATATTGGTAATTTCCGAGGGGGTAAATCAGTCGGTCCCTTTGATCTTCGAACAACATAGGCCAATTTCCAAGGGGGGGAATGTGTCGGCACTTTGATGTTCAATTTCCTAAGGGGGTAAAACTTTTAAGGACTCCTCAATAGGGGGGGTGCACATATTAAATGGAATGGCCCATTTGAAGATACAGGCTCGTAAATGACACTCTAAGTCGTGTTTTTGGTAGCGATTGGAACAAGCCTATTACAAAGTTACGTCTGAAGGGGCCGAAGTTGTGTTCGGCGAAAGGTATGGCTGTCTATATTTTTGTTCAGACAATTGCGTAATTTGATAATACACGAACTCGCTTAGTCGCTTGACTTTCAAAGCTCATAAATCGCTATAATGTTGACATCGACTAAAACTATCGCTATGAATGAGGACATATTGTTACACTGAATCGAACGTGGTATTTTTGTCTTCATAGCATTGAATGAACCGATGATATGAAACGTCAAAGCCGTATATTTGCACTGGTGTAAATACGTGAGTTTGACAAATAATTAAAATAAATACATTACTGTAAGATGGGCGGGACGATGCGGTGGGCGGAACTCAGAATGTGTAGTTTTTGGGCACGCAGGCTATGGAACGATTAAGAACATTAAGCTTATGATTTATTAACTCTGGTGTAGTTAATGCGTTGGTTGGAAAGTGATCAGACTGTGAAGGGGTTTCCGTGGTCGTATCGCTGAGGGCAGAGAAGTTTTTCATAGGCTCGAGGAAGGTGTTATTGATTAGATTTGCTAGATCAAGTGGTGATAGATCTAGATGGTCTGTATTTTCTAATTGGAGCTGGGAAATGAAGGCTGGGGAATTAGAAACTGGAGTCATGCCACAGAGGCGTTTCGCCTCAAAGTAGAATGATGTACGCGAAGCACAGGATTTGATTGACATGAGTGCTGTCGAGAAAAACGGAGAAACAGAGTCGGGATGGAGATCCTGATCGTCGGCTTGGTCGACCAGCGTTCTTAAAAAAACCAAAACTAGATTTGAGTCATTTAACGGTTGGTAGAAGAAAGAAATGATGGACTGGACGGAGGGATGAGTTAAAGTGATTGAGTTAAGAAGAGAATTAGGCAGTTATGTTGGAAGAAGAAACAGCGTAAGTCTGGTAGTAACGGCAGCCCAACAGAACTGTGAGAGTAGACGTGAAAGCTAGTATGAGGTCGAGGATAAAGATACCCTATAAGAGACAGGACGAGTGGACAAATTCCATATATACTCCATAATATAGGAGTTAGATGTCAATTGGGACGCAAGTCCTTTGGGGAGGGGTGATAAAAATTAACCCCTTAGATATAACATACAGCAGTACAATCTTTATGGCTGCCTTACAAATCATCTGTGATGAGGAAACTTCCCCTTACCATTTGTTTCGAAATTGGGGGACAGAGCTCTGTCCTCAACCCAGCCACCCCATACCTTGTATGTCCATAGTAAAGTCAGAAAGTCAAACTACATACAATTTAAGATTCAATTCAACATGCATTGGCAAGTGAACATTTTTCTAAATCCATTTGATGTAATTTCAACTGGATTCACATGCTATGCTTACATTAGACTGCAAGCAGTCCCTCCTTAGAAGGAAATGAGGGACTGCAGACAACACATAAAAAAATTAAATACACCCACTTTTTCCACTGCCCCTTAGCTCCAATATAATTATTTTGGCATTATAAATTCAAGGAAGGGTGTTGCACACCCACCACCCCCCTTGTCAGCAAAACAACAGATTTATCTGCAAATTGTTTTTGCAAGAATCTTTGAGTAGCTGCAATTAAAAAGTAATAGCTATAGCAAACATTTTGATAAATTTACAGAACACCACACAAATTTACATGTTCCATGATATCTTTTGTCAATTAGTGCATATAACATAGCCTACTAAATATTTTTTAGTATAGTTTTGCATTATTTTTTCTTCTTTGGGGTCTTGGGGTTAGATTTGGCAGATTCTATAAATTTTTACATCAGACATTTTGTGGATAAAATCCGAATGTACCACAGAATACCAATGCGGCAATAAGTAAGGAACAGTTTATCAAATTATATGAGGATTTGGTGTGTCATATTGTGTGATAACACTGTACAGATATTGCTAACTTAATTTAGTGGAAGCCAGAAGGTAAATACTAAAATCACTACAGAATACCGGTGGTATGTACCACAGCATATTAGGTTCACCAATAATTTTGAAAAATTGGGCTTTTATAGAAAATTTGATTACTCAGTGAGATTCCTGAATAGTAAAAATGTTGTATCGCTTAGAAAAACTGTTGATGAACGTAAATCATGTTGGTTTGCAAACTTATTTTCAAACTTTCTGATTTTATGGGCATTAAACAGAAAAAAGTACCAAAAATAAGGAATTTTATTTGTTGTTTATCCCAATTATTTTTAAGAATTTTATGAAAATATCCATTTTTCGTCCATTAATGAGACTAAAACTAATATATATTCACAAAAACAAAGTATATAGCATGCTTCCTTCAAATTTTATAAGAGAAATAAAAAACTGGTATTCTGTGGTACTGTGATATTCTGTGGTACATACACCGATCTACACCTGTAGGAAAATATTGCCGAAAATGAAATTACCTCTCCCTCCCCCCCGCTTGCCAACAATTTCAGAAAAAGAAATATTAATTAGCGACTAACACGTTGTCGGCAAATGCGATACTACACCCCGCTGGGTTAGCCTCTTCGCTATGGCCCTGCAAATAACATACTGAACACTTTCAGACAGTATATGAATAAAAATGCTACAAGACTCACATGTAACTAATATGATTAGTATAATTAGATAATATTAATTAACTTATATCTACCAATATATACCAACCAACTATATCGTTTCTTGATGTGATTGTCTGCAGTCCCTCTTTTCCTTCCAGGGAGGGACTGCTCGCAGTCTACGCTTACATAATTTATTCAGAACACTCTAGTTTATTGTCAAAACTATAAATATCAGCTGCTACATAACAGTCGCAATTTAAATTTCAACAAAAATCAATCTCAATAAAGATATAATAAAATAATCTCAATAAACAGTGTGAACGCCGATATAATATAAGGTGGAAGTAATTACATACAGGTAGATCCACGATACTAAACCTAAACGAGAATATTCCAATGATCACTATGACCTATCTTAATGACTAAACGTTGATTGTGTGTACTATTACAAACACTCACCTTCAACCAAAATTCCTCATCAAACGGCTGCTCCAAATCATTGTTTCCCTCATCAGATTTCTTTTCATCCATTTCTACCGACGTATATTTACCTTCTTGAGACATGTTTTGGGGTGTGCCAGTAATTGAAATATACTATTCAAAACTGCATAATTGTATTCCGAATTTAATATATATTCATTCGTCTCGCCAAGTCGCCCTTCGACTTTGACCACAGATTACCCAAGCAATTACCAAACAACATCCGGATACTTTTTGGCGCCAGATTACAGTGCCTTAAATCTAAAGTATTTTCTTTTTTGGTAGCTAAATCACGAGTTACCGTTTCATGTTGTATTGTTGTATTTGTTTTATACTTTGGCTGCAATTGTTTGCTAGCTAAAGCCCCGTTTACACTACGCTCAATTTTTGGTACGCCACGGATAAAATTGGTGCCGTACCATTTTTTTGGTTCTTGGACTACCTATTTAGGTAGTCCAAGAACCAAAAAGTGGTACGGTACCAAAAATTGAGCGTAGTGTAAGCGGTGCTTAGCTAAATAGGTTGTCCAAGAACCAAAAAAGTGGTACGGGTACCAATTTTATCCGTGCCGTACCAAAAATTGAGCGTAGTGTAAACGGGGCTTAAGAATACATGTACACGCTTCCAAAAACCAAAATTAAAAATGGTTATGCAGCCGACGTTTACAGTAATCTTTGATAACTTTCGTACCGTTGGTTTTCTCTTTTTCGGTCTTACTTTTCCCTTTATTTTGATAATTAATATTTTAAGCCGAAAATATTTATTTTGAAGGTTTGAAAGCGAAGTAGAGAAAAACTTTACTTGTAGGCGGAAACCAGTGGTTTTATTTGTAGGACACCGCGTTTCAGTATTGTATCTGGTTTATTAGGAAAGGGTTAATTAGTCGCTGGGGCACAGCCCGCAGCGACTCTAGGTTTCGGCTTCGATTTGTGTCGGATCTTGGATCGTTAGCCACAAAATGAACGTTACGTCATTAATAAATAATAAAAATTACGTCATTACTATTCGTCGCTGGATTCAAGATGGCCGCTTTCTTCGGAGCGAATTTAGTTATTTAGTATCGACAATTTCATCGATTTTGTACATATTTTTTTTATTTCTCCGATGAAACTTTAAAGTTTTCCGATGAACCAGACTTTATAAAGCGAAAGTCATTTTATGTGAGTAACTTGGATCGCTACAAGCTTGAAATAGATGACAAAAGTTCACAATATTTATATAATATTCGCAAACTGCCGTTTATTTGGATGCTTTTTTCTACGGCCCTTGATGCAAGCTATCCTGATACGGATAAGCGGTCAAAAGAACATGATGTAGCCTAACAAGACAGAAATACAAGGACCAGGTGTCAGGCGTGTAAACCTGTAACATTTCAGTTATTTCATCAATATATTGTGTTTTTAATGGGTAAATGTTGGGGCCAGAGTAATAGACTCTTTCAAATTGAAGATGCCATAATGAATCACAATAGTGCAAGGGGTGCAAACAAAATGGAATTTCCTGGTGAGAATAATATATTGAATATGGCGTCCTCAAGTAAAATTGTCTAGTGTTACGCAGAGTAAAGTAATAAAGTGGGGGGGGGGTTAACTTTGAAAGTATCCAGCGTGTCAGGCTCTATCCTTGAAATAAAGCTGCCCTGCGAGCAAAGTCCTCTCCTATTTCTTCTCGGCACGGAGAAGCGAGAGAGACTCTGCAGAACTTGGGTAGAAATTAATTTAAGCGTGTGCGAAGGTTGCTAAGCAACCGCCTATTTCCCAGAAGAAGATTTAATAAGTAGTTTCTGGTTTCGTTGTTCCCGGCATCAAAACCAGTTATTAAACCAGTATCAAACCTGAAATTACACATAATTATCCAAGTTTTTGGATTGTCGGCTCCACAAAGAATATACACAAGTTTTGCAGAATCTCTCTCGCTTCTCTGTGCCATGCCGAGAAGAAATATGAGACGACTTTGCTCACAGGGTAAAATAGAGCCTGCTACGGAGACAATAAATGCATATGATTCGTAGTACACACAAAATTCCCATTGGTCAGAATTAGTAGCTTTTCTTTTTAAGGTAATATCAAATTGTTGTTTACGTAATGATATTCCATACTTGTAATTGTATTTTAACTACTTTTGACCATGTTAATTGCTGACTTTGCTGTTGATTAACACAGTCTTTAACCATTGTTATTATTTGGTATGTAATTCCTGGCTGTTTAATTAATGAAAAATTATTGGAATATTTCTTTTTAAGATATTGGCAGAAGAGTTGTCTGTTATTGTCATATTTTAAAATTAGCTTTGATAATCTAATGTCAGTTAATTCTAGCAGTTCCCATCCCCTCACCCCCGGGCCTTTGCAGCTTTTCCTAATCCAAGGGGCGGAGCTATTGCCGATATCTTTAGCCTAGCTGGGGGTGAGGATTTTGACGTTTTCCATCATGGGGGATTTGGCATATTTCTCTGGAAAAGATATTGAGTTTGTTTGTAAATGGCTTGGGGGCAGCCATTTTCTTCCCTGACATGCAAGCTACCTTGAAAGGACATTTTGGCAATTTCTGTTGTGGTTACCCAGCCTGAGGCGAACGCAATAAATTGTTATAAATGTTTTGTGAAGTGCACAGATTTTTCCTGGAGTTTGGGACAAGTCTTTATTTATGGAAGAGGGAGGGGGAGGGGGGCAAAGGTGGGGCCATCAGTATAAATAAATGATAAAGTAGTAGTTATAATATGTAGTAGGCTAACTTCCTAACTATAGGTAGTAGTTTAATAGTTTTTAATTAATTCTTAAGGTGTAACAAGACTCACATTGATAACAGCACTTTTGTGCTGAAATGTATATATCCAGCCTGTGTAAATATTCGTTATAATAATAAATAATAATAATAATAATAATAATAATAGGGGGGGGGTATTACAATTTTTGAGAAAATTGAAGGGTCAAAATGTTGAGTTGCAATAAATTTGAATAAAATTGCCGAATCCTGGTTTCCAATGTACTCGAAGTTGGCTTAAGCCAGATAAATCCAATGAAATCACCGTACCCAGGGTTTCTGTACTTATTGCTCTCATATCTTCTGTGGAGGCTTGCAGGCTCTGGTTTCGAGATTGCTCTCAGAAGAGAACATTCTCGTCCCCAGAGCCTTTCTTACGGAGCGCGACGAGGGGCTCTGGCCAAATCCACATCAAACTGGCATCTGATTGGCCACAACGAAGGTTATTGTTCTAATACCGGATATTGTTCTAATACCGGATATTGTTCTAATACCATGTTTTTTTTTGTTTCCGGTTTGGATTTGGCCAGAGCCCCTCGTCGCACTCTGTTGACCGCGCGTAAGAACGGTTCTGGGTACGAGAATGAAGAGAGAGCAACGAGCGCAGAAGCCCTGGGTACGAGGTTGATGATATATCGTAAGTTATTCTAATCAAGACGTGCCTTATTTTAATACCCCAGCGACTAAACGCTCAACAGAGCGTCTTGTTAATAATAATATGGCTACAGGGGGCGCACCTTAGGCGGGAAGGTTGGAGATGTAACCCCCCAGCATTCGAAAATCACAAAAATCAGTCCCAGTTTTATTTGAGACTGTATCAAAACTCGGCCCCGAATTTGTGCTATGAGAGTTGTTTAATCCACAAGCCACAAATGCCTGGAGTAGACAAGAGCATTTTTTCCATCCAAATTCTTAAACTCCGTGCCGGAAAGTGCAGGAAATAGCATTTCCAAGCTTCAATTTTGCAATTTTTTCCCGGTGATCCCCAGTTTTCACCAATCCTATTATATTACTTTGTCACGGTTAAATCTTGTTTTTCGTGCCGTATTTGCACTTAATTGGCTGAAAATCTTAACTATGGTTCCAAACTTAGATGGAACTGATTAGCCTCTGCAAAATAAAACCTGTTCCACTGCCACTGTTTGCAGAGTACAAGAAAGTCGACCCCAGATCATCCGAACCGCCCCAGCAGCAATTTAATTTGTTGAATGTGCGCGTCTGTATGGCTATGGAAAGACCAGATTATTAAGACCTATTCTATTATTAGACCTTTACTCATTTGGCCGATTTTTATGTAGAACTGCCAATTTTGGTTTTATTTCATGCACATTCGGCGCGCCCTAAATCCCCTAAAACATTTTGCATCACATAAAATCCCATAGTAGGCGTCATCGCCATTTGAATACTATACGTGTATTTGACCAAATAAATAAACCAATAACACAAAAATATATGCGATATGCATGGACATCTAGTCATCTAGACATCTATATACAGCTAAAATTCAAAAAAGGTTGTCCTTAGAAAAATCTTAAATATTGAGCACGCAAGGTATGATGGCGATAAAAGTTCGTGTGAAATGGTCAGTTGGTCAGTTGCAGCGTTTTATTGCCAGAAATACTGTGCTATGTTAACATCTAGCCTTGTGAATGGTGTTTTATACTAGCATCTCTCATCATCATCTGCTCTGTCTTCATAATTATAAAAAATGAACTGTTATGTACCCCCCTCCCCCCCCCTCCTTGCTTGTTAGAGAAGTAAACTGATGAGAGCACTCGATGAGGTTCTATCATCTATGGTCTGTTATAACTTGCTTTTTATGCAAATAGTGAGCAAAAATTTAAGCAAAACTGTACAAGTTACATATATTGTACTATATCAGTACTATACACGAACTTTTATCGATGGATAATTTTGCGAGTTTTTATCCAATTCAATCATATATGTGCTCAAAATCTTCGCGGTAAGTTTCTCTTTACCATAAAATTTGACCGAATAAGTTTCAAAACAATGCAACGGCAAAAAATGCAAAAATCCTGATTTTCGTAATAGAATTTATAGTCTTTTTGCCCTGTTGTACCGCCATCTTGGATTTATCATGTAGGCCCCGCCTGCGCTAGTTATGCGTTAGCAATCTAGATCTCCTATAACTATATGGTTGCAAGGCAAACTTTCCGAGTTTAGGACTCTAAATAAATTTCACCCATCATACCTTGCGCACTCCGAAGATTTAAGGTTTAACATTTTTGAAGGACAACCTTTTTTTGAATTAGCTATATCTAGATATATAGCGGATATCAAGATACATGTATTGGCCCTCATTAAATAGCTTAATTAACTGAATTGTTTAATTAAAGGATTAGTGTCACACCATATAATATCGCGGGCATTTTTATCGTTTTTATCAAATCTACAAATAACAATAAAAAATTACTTGTTTGATAAAAGAAACAAGGATTCTCAAAGGATTGTTTAAATATAAGACGGATTATAAAAAATTTTTCCGGATCTCTTACTCGGCCCATAAAATGGCCGCTAACAGGAATTTGAGCTCGCAATACTAGTGGTGTGGCACTCCTCCGTTAAATGACAATTGAGCAACCCGCCTAAGCAAAAGACTGTTTTGTGCAGTTCGTTTGTGACTAAAGAGTTTGAAATTCATCTACCGTTCTAACGATACTACCGGTGAATTAACATAGTGAAAAATTGTCATGTTCATCATGGTCAATTCATGCGCCTCTCATTGCTGCAATTAACACTGTCATTCTGTCCGATGTTTTGAAGTCGGTTGGTGTAAGGTTTTCCACATTTTCAAAATTGAAGGCGAAGTCTCGATTATTTTCGTTTTGGATTCCTCCTGGAGGCCATTGAGCGTTTAGGTTTGCTCCAAAGGAAACCGAAAATACTTTCCTATTCAGGCGGCCATCTTGCACGTACCTTTTTTCTCTAATTATTTGTTCCAACGACGGAATAGTTTCGGACGTCAGGCATAGTAAAACAATGTTGTTCACTTCATCCAGCCAAGAGGAATCTTTCACATTATCGTTTCCATTGGCAACATTCACGTCTTCGACTTTTAAACTACCACTAGCTTTACTTGTAAGAGCGCGTCGAAAATAATTGACAAGCTTTTGTTTGTCCGTATCTGACTTGTGGACAAGTAACACCATTTTCGTGTCATTCTGAATCCTCCCGGCACGATTATTCATTCTTGATAAATCTTAATAAAATAAACATACAAAATAAACTTTAATTAATCGGCTTTTATATCCGGGCTAAATTCCACTTTATGTATTGTTTATATTTTGAAAATTGGATTCTCATGGCTTCTCCGCTTCTCCAGTCCAGATCGTACTTGATCGAGAAGAAATACAAGCTCCCAGGTCTGTATAATATATGATTGCCGCATGGAGCTATAAGCAGTGAGATCAACCCATCGGTATAGTGTGTGGGGGGTGCCTCTGGGGCGCCTTGTTGAAATCCAATGTCGATTTGGGTGGGGCTACGCTCAGCCCCCTTTAAATTATTGGGTTGGGGGCCCGCAGGCCCCCCTGCTTCCTACACCCCTGCGGACATTGACTTGACTGGAGGGGAGGCAAAATGGTTGAGTGAGGGAACCAAGGGGGCTGGAGGGCTTTGGTGCCTAGTTATATATATTGGAAAAAGACCCTGACAAAATTTCTTTGTCAGCGCGGCTCAATTAAAGCATTCATAGAAATTGAGTTGGGATATTAAACAATCTTTTCTGTTGAGCGGAAAATGAATTAAGAAACATATAACTTGAATCACAGGCAGTGTCTCGTAGGCGTACGTATAGGCGTACGTATAGGCGTAATACTGTACGTATAGCCTAAGCTGACTGAGCTAATTTTTTACTGCTGTGTTCATAAGGCAGATTGGGAAAGCGGCCATGCTTAGTCAATCTTGATTGATTTTCTATCGCAAGTAAGTGAGTAACAACCAGCCGAAATATATTTTAATAGAAAATTAATGGGGAAGCAAACGCTTTGCTTATCATGCCAAAATCATGCCGCAAAATAATGGAATGCATTCGGTAATGACGTCAGGAATTTCCCGAATCTTGAAACCTTCAGAACAAAACTCTCAGTTTTAAACCTGAACTTACAATCATTGATAACCTTGTTAAACCTTTTTGAAACACATTTGATATATAGAGAATATTGACTATTTTTAATCCTGTAAATATTTGTTCTATTTATACGCTTGTTCTTAATCTTCAAATTTCTCATGCAATTTTTAGGTAATTTCCACACTGATTAAAAATTATAGTATTGTTACTATTCATTATTCCGCTTCCAGTTCGATCTAGATTAGGCATTCAATTATAGTGAAGCCAAGATTAAAATGCTAACCGATACACTGAACCAGGCGCACAGATATGATCACCGAAACTTGCAGTTCACGTAGAGAATTGACAGAATTTAACAAAAGAACAATTAGAAGTTCTTACGCCGCCATTTCGGGGTATTGCCTTTTACAAATCTGAGATTGTACCCAGTGAATAAGGGATTTGTATAACTATGATTGTAAGTATGATAATTTTAAGTTAATTTACAGTTGAAAAATGTTTGAAAAAATGTTTTCACATCGCTTTATAATTATAGATTTTTCGCGTCGTTTAAAAAAAAAGTACCCCCCAAAATGGCAAATTTGCCAATTTGGCCTTTATGAGAAAGACTAATTCTCCTTCAATATAACATCAGTGGCATTACTGAAGACTTGGTAAACTTTAAAAACCAAATGCATACTATTTGTAATTTTGAAATAGTCAGTAGAACTTCCACCGTTTTTTTGGACCCCATATATGTTTTCCAAAGGATCAAAACGCTGAGCGCAAGTGAGCGCCCTTAATATTTATTTGGGATAGCGCTGTTCTGCTGATAGTGGGCTCAGGCTGGCAATCTTCAAAGAAAACTTGAAAATTGGAAATGGTTTGATATTTTCAGATTAAAAGTTGGATTTAGTAGATTTACATGTGTTTTTGAAGCTTAAACTGCGAGGAAAGAATATCACATTTGTTAGGGAGATGAGGAAAGTAATTAAATGATGTTTGTCGCGTTTTCCGGGCGAAATTTCGGGTGGACAAATTAAATCAATGGCTGGCTTGTTGTGCCTGGACGTTGCCAAATATTAAAGTGCTAACAGATGCCTTAATATGGGTAGGTTGAACTGTAGAATGACCCATTTAACTTCCATATTTATTTAATAGCAATTGCCTGTTAAGCTAATATATTTAATTGAAATTAAAAATATGTAGTCTGCCTAAAAACGTAATGTTTCATATAGTGATATGTACAGGCCTTTTCACACCATTCTATAGTTATTTAAGATGATTAGTAATTGACCAATGATCGGTATTGGCGAAAGTTTTGCTTTATCACTAGACAAGTAGAGTCAGTAGAATTATCTGTATTTCCGATTGTGTAAAATAAGTACTTTCATATAAATTATACACTGTATTGTGTAATAATATAATGTTATATAGTTGCGTCCCCCCCCCCCCCCAACTGAGTTTCGTGATTTCCCAGGTGGTTGTCTATTGGTAATATCTCCGTGGCGGTTGTTCAGGAAATCATTCACAGAAGTATAAAATTGTGAAAAGTCTTAATTGAAAAATTGATGCAGAGCTCACTTAATTATGTACTCTTGACTTATGACATTAGGTTAAAATTGCACAACAGAAATTTATGGTCATCTGGTCAAGGTCACACAATAATGAAAGATCACAACAGTGAGAAAACACAAGCTCAAGGCCATGTGCTCCACAACACATTTCAGATCTAAGCAAGGGCAGGAGTATTATATGGATTACAGATTTTAATGGGGGTGCACTGGATTTGGAATTTTCAAATCCGGTCGGAACCGGATTTACCGGAATTGGACAAAAATTCCGGCCGGATTTGAGATGAACCAGTAATGGGGACAATTGGGGATAAATTGTGATAATTCAGTATTCAAAATGGCGGTTTATGTTTTTTACTATTTTTAGGTAGTGTCAGTTTAGTTTTTTTTATTGTGTTTAAACCTTTTTTTAATATATTTTTGTTAATAACTTAATATTTTATAATAATAGAAGTGTTTTTTAAACTTTAAAGCTGCCAAATTGATGGTTTATCCCATTCCTAGTGAATTTTTAAGGTGAAAACAGAATTTAAATCCGGCCGGATTTTCTCCAAATCCGGCTGGATGCCGAAAAATTTGTTAAATCCGGCCGGAATTCCGGTGCACCCCTAGATTTTAATCAATATGTTCATGCTCAACGTAGTCTGTACTGACAATTCTACATTGTTTAGGTGGTTATCTCAAGGTTACAACATTTAGTTTTTTGTATGTGGCTCGATCATGTTTTTGGGCTATGAAAACTAAATAAACAAGTTTACAAAACTTTTTTTTCTTACTTGCAACAGAAAACATGGGTAAAACTAGTTCAGAAAATTGTACGTCAACATTGATGGAGTGTGCGGCGTGGCTTTTAACCCCCACTTCCCATGGGCTTTAAAAATCCTGAGTAACAGCATGTTTCTACCAAAAACTGCTTTAAAATCCTGTGCATAGGTTATATAATTAGGCATTGACCTGGCAAATATATTTTATTTGTCTTGTATTGTTGGAATTGATGACTATATGGAACAGATTTTGAAACCATCAGCAGTGATGAGATGGCATCATCAAATTATGTGCTATAATATAGATTTTGTGTTTGGTGATGAAAGCATCAAATTATATACATGTATCTAATTGCCAATATATAAATTCCATGTAATTATAAACTTGACTTTTTATTCAAAAATCAAGAAACTTATGGTATGTCCTTATTTGAGAATTAAAATATCTTATAGTGTTTGTTAAAAGATGAGATTGTTATTTAAATATATATAATTTTATTTTAAATATGTTAACCCATCCCTATTCCTCCTGTCCCCCTTGGCCAGTAAGATTTATTAGACTGAATAATGTAATCTGGGTACATAAATGCACTGAAATGATAAATTTATGGACTAAGAAACCATCAATCATCAATAGTTGGTGCAATTATTTGTTATAATGTTTCAGTTTTTTGCCCTGTGCTGTTAGACTTTTTCTGCTGTATAACTATAACTTCAATTTCTTGTGCATCTAGGTGACTGCCATAATTAAAAAAATGCTGCCATACATGCTTTCTAAGCTAGCATTATGCTTCTGTTTCAGTTTCCATATAGGCTTAAGCAAAACCTATCAAGGTTGTGCCTTTTTTATATTCACATGATTGCCTAATTTTGTATTCCAACCCTTTCACCAATGTATAATTTCTATTTTTTTCTTCTTTTTATTAGACTGCCATGCCCAGACTGAGCAACATTTGAAAAGGAAGTAGTTTACAGAAGAAAATATATACTATGCAGAATTACAACAACCATCTTAACATGCTGAATTACGACCATCTTATAAAACGCAAGAATAGAAGGACTAGCAACGTACGCACTGCGTGCCTATTTTTTGGGTGGTAAAATTATTAATTCCCCAAATTCCTGTGAAGAGGCAAGCAAATTTGATTACATAATCAAATTACCTTACATATGTTTCAATCGACTCAAAAACGTTCAGAACTGACCATTTGAAGACCATGTTTATATTAGGTTCTTACAGAATACATCAGAAAGTAGAGAAGAATCTTGTGATCGCTCAGAGCGGAGGAAAATTCACTTTTACTTTAATCATATTAGCCCCGTGGGGCTTCGTTTACCAAACGTAAACAGAAGTAAGAGAACGTATTTTACTTACTGTGGTTAGACGACTTGGTTAAGTGACTGTAAAATTCCTTGATCCTTTGGGACAGTAGTTGAACAGTTAAGAACGTGTAATTGTATCAAAGCAGGTTTTTAGAACCTCATACGAAGGACTCTAATCCACTCATACCCTTGCTGTGATTCTGGTTCATTGACGCGTCAATACAGCTTTTGAATATTCATATTTCACTGCATAATTCAGGTCAGCGGTCATTACTATGAACTTTCAATTTGCGCTGTTCCGCATTGTTTCCAAACTTATATTAAATAATTAAATTGCGTTTATACGCGAATCAAAAGTGTTCACGACAATTTTATCTTTTCGCATTCTCTTATTTGTTTTGTTGTACATTACTATGTGAACATTCAACTGTTTTTCGTGCGTGTTCGAAACTTCTCTAAGTTGTTTCATCACTTTTTGGTTTGGGTGTGGCCATCGCCGTTTTTTCATTTCAAGTCGACGAAGGATTAGAAGCAGTACGGTATATTAGAATATGCCTTTAAACATTTCCTTTGCTGCCGGATGACTCATTTATATTGGACTCAGACTAGTTTCCTTTTTTCCTTTACAATCTTCAATCCTCCAATCAGAGGCGTCTTGAGATTACATAATGCCGTATTTTTTTAAACTATTCTGTCAGTTTCTCACTTTCTCCATTGAAAATATGACACCCAATGCTCGCATTGCATCTATTCAAAGGTAGCCAAAGTTATTGGCGTTTTGAGGTTAAAATCGTTAGTCCCACATCATGTTCTCATCATGATATATATAAATCATTAATTCAACCACATTTTGACTACTGCATGCAGCAGTGTCTGGGAAGGGTCTCGCACAAAAACTTTAGCAATTACAAAATAGAGCCGCTCGTATTTATAAGTGGATCAGATTATAACATTCGATCACGCGAAATATCGTCTGACCTAGATTGATCCAAATTGGAAGAAAGAAGAAATCAACATCTTAATGATTGTTTAAAACAGTGAACAAAATTTTAATGGTGCCTGAATATCTGTCGAATAAATTTACGTCTGGAAATTCGTAAATCCTTAATTCCGTAAAGGTTGGAAGGCAAAACACCAATATAGTTCGGAACTGTGGGCGAGATTTCGCCGATGGGTAAATCCGGGATACGAAAGGCGAATGCTTAATTAAAGCTTGGATACGAAAAAAGAAACGCGAGTACAAACAAGTACAAGCTGAGTTGGTGCGAGGAAACTTGAAAGAATTTAGTATTTGTTTCCACCTTACCTGAGACAATGACCTATGGCAATTCAACCACTTCGCAACAAAGGTTGACGTATTTAATTCTTATTTTGCACCTGTGGCTGTGCTTCGACATAGTATCTTGGTACATAATCTACCTCTGCAATAGATTTACCACCTATAACCTCGATCCAACACTATTTGTTTAGAAGCTATTGTAATAGCTTCGTGTGGACGTAGTTGAATTGCAAGAGGTCATTGTCTCAGTTGTAATACTGTAGGTGGAACTGAAACTGTAGTTTCAGTTAAGAATATGTTATTTACTGTGCGGACTTTACACCACCTAAAGGAAGTACTGATCCTGATGGCCATGATGGAATATCAGCGAGAGTGCATGCTGATGAACTGGCGCAATCTATAACTGAACTTTTTAAAATGTCACTGGCCTGTCACGGGTAAAGTTCCTAGTGACTGGAAACCAACCGTCGTTCTGGTACCGAACAAAGGTGACCTAATTACGAAATCAGCGTGAATGGTTGCATGGTTTATTTAATCACGCTATACATTTTGCTGCAGTTCATGCTGATTAATGATGCGGTGGTGAGATTACTTAATTTTATGTATCATAACCCACCCTGTCAATATTCCCTGTCGGACGATTGGGAGGAAACGGAGCAAACCCACGACTTTTCGTACAGCCTTGGGTGATTCTTTTTGTAGGAATGTCATGAGTCCGGAAAAGTTCGAGAATCGAACCCAGGACTTCAGATGTGAATAACGCTTTCTAATAAGTGAGCACTTGTTTCCATCTGCCAAATTGACGTGACGTTATTTTCGGAAGATGGAAGAGGTGTTAAATGGCTATGTAACTAACCCAAACCCTACTCTAACCCTGAACAAAATAATAAAATAAATCCAAAATAATCGACTTTAGGAAATTGATCAAATGAGGTAACGTCATGCAGTTTGATGTAAGACCACTTCGCCACTCAATTTCACCGTTGCAACGGCTTTATACTTCGTTCTTGGGAGTAACAAGTGCATGTGTATTTATTTCTATTAGAATAAAAATATATAGCGTGTACTGCTAACTTGTCTTATTTCAAAAACGTAGTTTTACCGGCAATAAGTCTATATAGTATTGCTTTTATGTTTTTTTAAACTGCGCCATTCTATTTTTGAAAAGATTGATAATCGTTAAATCTGGATCATCGTCAGTGATCAAAAGTCTGACTTTTCAAATGAGCTCGCCAGAACAGCGAGCGATTATCCTGTGTTGGTTTGGTTGCGAAAATCCTATACTAATAACAAAGGCAAAGCATCTAGAACTGCTCTTTCTAATAATTTGTCTAATGCCCTATGTCTGACAAAAATATTGATTATTGTTCACGTTCAGTGCCTTTTTTAAGGAATTTTCACTGGGGGGAGAGGGGGGGGGGGGCAAAACAGGAAAAAAGGCAGAACGAAAAATATGAGCCGTCGAGGTTTGGCGAACGTGCGAGTCTGAAGAGAGATTTTGTAAAACTTTAATTTATTAACTTCAGCTATATTTTACTTTAAACAATAACTTCAACTCTTTGTAGCTATAATCGTAAAGCTATAACCAGTGGCGTAGCCAAACCTTAATTTTGAAATCTAGGATCCCTGAATTGCGATTTCATGCATTTTGGGGGTGAAATCTAACAGAATTCCGAAGATTATAAAGTACATCGAAGACATGAATTTTTCCAGACATTTCTACTCGGAATTAAATAAATTGGAAAGTCACCTTGAAAAATAGGAGGAGGGGTCAGTGTCACCTTATTTCCTCTCTGTGATGCTGGGGGGGGATCCCAATGTGACTTTGATCAGAAATGTTGCATTTAAATCATTTTAGGTTCTATGAGACACCATTTCCGCATTCTCAAAATTGCGTTGCTTTTTCATACGATACAGAATAAGTCTGAGAAGAAATATTCATGCTATGATGATGCATACATGTATTTAACAGTTGAAAATCTAAACTAAATCTATTCTTCTTGGAACCATATCTACAACTGCTTTAACGATATTTCACAAATCAAGTTCCTCCAGTATATCGTCTTTTTCCTCAGTCGAGACAAACTTAATCAGTTTCAGCTTCGAGCATGTAACGTGTACTTTCTGAGAGAATGGTTTTTGTGGCGATTGGGGGAAGGATCTTAATATAACTTGATATTTTTAAGAAAACAATTTTGCAATAAAACCTCCCAAAACAAAACACAACGCTTCTGCGGAGGAGAGTGCTAGGAAATAGTCGCAAGGCTTGGAAAGGCTAGCATTTTATCGGATTGTTTGCATGAAATCTATCGCTATTATGAAATACTCGGTGAAGAACAATATGAATTACACACAAGATGGCTGTGGAGGAGGCTATGGAAGGGCATAATCTCATTATCAAGTAAAGCAACTGCAATTCTGACAGCAATCATGAGCAATTCTGCTTCGCACTTCGGGGGCAGAAATGGCTTTACTGGGGGGGGGATTCTTTTCCTGGGGGCAATTGCCCCCCCCCCAGATATATAGTTAAAAAAGGCACTGTTCACGTTCGTTTTTCTTCTGAGATTCTAATGTGTATAACCAACCCCTTTGTCACAAGTAGCGTGCATTTATGCATGCAAATACTCGACTTATTAGGATTACACTTTTCATTCCGTTTCTGGAGAAGACTAGGTTATTTACTTGTGTATGCTAGTTCATTGCAAATATTTCTTAAGCAGTGTAGATCTATTCTATGGTATGTTGACCCCATTACACTTGATCGATTCGTGTTGGAATTTCCTTATGAGTTATGGAATCGCGATAGCGAATCATTTTTTAACAGCAGATGGCTCAGATCGGATACTAGGCCACAGACTAGGGGCCTGTTCATATGATACCGCTTACCGGGACGTCTCGCTTCTAGCTATTTTCCTATAAAATTTTGCATTGTGTTCATATGACTGAGAAAGCGCGCGAGCTGGCCCGCTTGCCGAGATCTCGTTTGAATTTGCCGAGATCATAGGTAGGCGGGATGAAAATTTTTCCATATGAACACGCCAACCCGCTTACCGGGATGAAGTCAAACAAGTCTTGCCGTTTAATTTAACACTTTTTACTTGGTTTTATGTTTGTTTTGTAAACAAGTATTAAATATGCACCTAAACTAAAGCAATAATTTTTCTTGTAAATAAACGAAGAAAAACACTAAAATCGCTAAGTATTTGTGTTGCTTGACTGAAATGTAGAAGTTTTGCATACGCTAATTATAGAATTGTAATCTCGGCAAGCGGGACGAAATACTCCATATGAACGCACGGAGATATTCGTCTCGGTAGGCAAGACGTCTCTCGATGAGTGGGATCATATGAACAGACCCCTAGGTTATGTTTGTTTTCCAATGGTATATGCTTTCGTTGTTATCCAATGCTATGCCAAAAGCTTTAGGTCATCAAACCCTTAAAAGTTGGAAATAGCAATTCTCTGTTGCATGGAATGGCTATTAAACCATGTTTCAGGCCCTGGACAAACTATATGCTGATGCGAAAACATTCTTCAACTAATCAATGTTTTCCCGTTGCACACATATGGAAATATTGTTACTTTTTGCTGTTGTTGCGGAAGCAAGAATGTCTCTATAAACATATTCACCAGTTGACACTGTCTGTTTTTTTTATAATTTGATTGTGAAAACAATGTCTGCAATAACCTATAATTTGCCAGTTGCTTCAGTATCAATTGCACAAACACTCCGAACCGCAAAATTGGCACAACAACATCTCAGCTATTCAAAATTAAGTCATAAGTTCCTTTATTTAACTTACAGTTGCAGAATTCAACTGACACCAAAAGTGGTATGTCGTCGTTTAACCAAGATTGATGAAATCGGAATCGTCAAATCCACAAATAAAATTCTTTTCACATCTTCAACAAGATTTTTATTTACTACTATTTCACTGTTAGCAAAGCCGCAAATAATAAATTATTCAGCAGTTTCACGTTTTGCATGAATGTTTATTAATAAGCGTCGTTATATATAGTCTCTCGAACCGTATGTATACATATAAACAGCTGTATACAATTAAAGTAGAAGTTTTATAGCTATTACGGATCGGAGGTCAAGCTGGGGAAAATGTGCCCGAGGGGAGGAAGGTATCTTCGAGTTCATTTTTTAAAAATTTTATCGGCATTACCTGTAGTTACCGAGCTTTACGTGTCCCATTACCTGTAGTTACCGAGCTTGATGTGTCCCTTGGTTGACGTGTCCCATGACGCCCTCCCTGAAGTCATGTCTCAAACCTCCATGCAGTGGCAACCAAATTTCCTTCCGTCCGGCCCAATCACTGGGCCTAATGCAAAACTTACCAACCAACCAACGCTCCTTCTTTATTCGTGCAACTAGAACCTGGAACTCTCTCAACTACACTAAGATCTTCTTAACTTGGTTGAACTCAGCCCTGTTAACCGGGTTGAAATTTTTGCGATTACATGGACAACCCCGGGGTTGAAACGCTATACTATACATTCTCGGCATCGATTCCCGGAAGTAAAAAAGCATTCGTTTTGTTTTTCTTGTAATAAATAGTCACTACCACGCATGCTCTCGATAACTCATGGTAATTTCAGCCCTGGGGTTGAAACGATTACATGACAAAATTTTCAACCCAGGGCTGAGTTCAACCCCGGGGTTGAAATTTCAACCCGGCTAGCTGAAGCAGGGTTGAAATGTCAACCCCGGGGTTGAACTCAGCCCTGGGTTGAAAATTTTGTCATGTAATCGCGCGTTTGACTTTGATAAAGTTTTGTATTACAGACAGGGCTGAAATTTCAACCTAGTAAACAGGGCTGAGTTCAACCCCGGGGTTGAAAATGCTCCATGTAATCGGCCCCAAAACTGATTTACAAAGTTACTACCTGACATCCCTGAGAGAATGCTTCAAAGAAGAAGATCCGAGGACATGGAAGACTATATGTCCGAAGTGTAACATGCACTAGTCGTTTATACTTACGTTCTAAACTAACTTGTTGTTTTTAGTCTCCTGTCCATGTACTGTATGTTATATGTACTGTACTGTACTGTATATGTGTATTTTTGTATAACTATAAGGGCCCACAGTAATTGGTTTACACTGTTGTGGTGTGCCTGCCGTTCTTGTCCATGTTTATTGTCTAGATGTCTATTTGTTGTTCTGTTACGTGTTTTTGGCAAAGTTTAATAAATAAACAAATAACGACGACGCCCTCTTTTCTCCCGCCCGCAATAAAAGCCTACGCAGGCTATCCAATGTCCACACTTTGATCGCTGTAGTGCTTAGGTGCATAGTCTGCTTCGTGGGCCGTACACAGGATTTTTTCGCCAGGGGGGCAGTAAGGCCTACATGTCGAAAAAAGTCCCAAATATCCAAAGAATAATTAATAATTAATAATATATATATATATATATATATATATATATATATATATATATATATATATATATATATATATATATATATATATATATATATATATATATATATATATATATCATTGTAAATATGCACCTGAGGAGCTAACATTAAAGCGAAAACGTTTGTGCAAAATTTGAGTGGCTTTTATTTTATTTTACGTTATAAATGTCTCTTTTGGTTGCACATTGAAACCTTTTCTATATACAACACTTGTATCTTGTTATCAGCAACATTTCACTATATATATATATATATATATAACCTCAAATTCAAATTTGCAGCCCCAGAATTTTAATAAAATTATTTTCAAATGCCGGGCTTGGGTCATTTTCCAGACCTCGGGCACAGTTTCGCCGACCTGAGATCGCTACAGTATAGCTAAATAACTTCTACTTGCATATAAAGTTCAAGAGACTAAACAATGACGCTTATTAATAAACATTCATGCAAAACTTGAAACTGCTGAATAATTTATTATTTGCGGTTTTGTTAACACTGAGATAGTAGTAAATAAAAATCGTGTTGAAGATGTGAAAATAATTTTATTTGTGGATTTGACAATTCCGATTTCATCAATCTTGGTTAAACGACGACATACCACTTTTGGTTTCAGTTGAATTCTGTTTAACCGTAAGTTAAATACACTTAATTTTAAAAAGCTTAGATGTAGAATCCATGTTGTGGTATATAACCCGTTGTTGTGTCAATTTTGCGGTTCAGTGTTTGTGCAATTGATACTGAAGCAACTGGCAAACTATAGGCTATTGCGGACATTGTTTTCACAACCAAATTAAAAAAAAAACCAGACAGTGTCAACTGGTGAATATGTTGAGAGACATTCTTGCTTTCGCAACAACAGCAATAAGTAACAATATTTCCATATGCATGTGTGCAACGGGAAAACATTGAAGAATATTTTCGTATCAGCATATAGTTTGTCCAGGGTCTGAAACATGGTTTAAATAGCCATTCCAACCGAGAATTGCTATTTCCAACTTTTGAGAGTTTGATGACCTTTTGGCATAGCATTGGATAACAACGAAAGTATAGCATAGGATAACAAACATAACCTAGTCTGTGGCCTAGTATCTGATCTGAGCCATCTGCTTTAAAAAATTATTCGCTGTCTGCCAATCATTTCATAAGCAAAATCCAACACGAATCGGTCATCAACCAAGTATTATACTTTTCACTCCGTTTCTGGAGAAGACTATGCTATTTACTAGTGCATGCATGCATGCTAGTTCATTCCAAAGATTTCTCAAGCAGTGTAGATCTATTCTATAATATGTTGACCCGATTACACTAGAACTATGTAGAATTTCAGAAGAAAACGAACTTGAAAAAAAATTTTTGTCAGACGAATTTGCTGCGTAGTTCACTATGTCTTTCTTCATAAATGATCCAGCCCGTCCATGCACGCCTGGTCTGTGTACAAACATACGGTATTGCCTATTGGACAAATTATCAGACTGAAGCCGATGCTTTATTATTAGTAGGATTTTCGCAACCAAACCAACGGCGCCGTTCTCGCAAGCTCATCTGAATAGTCCGTCTTTTGATAGACGGGATGCCTTGATCCACCTCTAAGTAGAATTGGGGTTATTGGGCCACTGACAATCATCCGGATTTACCGATTATCAACTTTTGCAAAAATAGAATGGTGCAGTTTAAAAAACACACATAAAAGACAATAGATTTATTGCCAGTAAAGCTATACGTTTTTAAAATAAGTTAAGTAGTACACGTTACATATTTTTATTCTAATGGACATGGATACATATGCACTTATTACTCCAAAAACGAATTGCGTAGTGTCTTAGAAAGCGTTCGAAGTCCTGGGTTCGATTCTCGATCGTTCTGGACTCACGACATTCATGCAAAAAAACACTCCAATGCTGTGCGAACTTCCCTCCGACAGAGAATGTTGACAGGGTGGGTTAAGATACATAAAATTAAGTAATCTTACCACCTTAATCAGCACGAACTGCGGCAAAATGAATATCGTGATTAAATAAACTAACCATATACGCCCAATAGTTTGCTGATTTCGTAATTACGTCACCTTTTTTCGGTACCAGAACGACGGTTGGTTTCTAGTCACTAGGAACTTTACCAGTGACATTTTAAAAAGTTCAGTATAGAGATTGCGCCAGTTCATTCTGCCCGCTGCAAATCAGCCCCCCCCCCCCATAAAATTGAGGGCCTGCCACGCAGGCTACCAGTTCATCAGCATCCTCTCTCAACATCCTCTCTCAACATCCTCTCTCGCTGATATTCCATCAGGGCCTGTACGTGGTGTAAAGTCCGGACAGTAAATAACATATATTCTTAATTGAAACTACAATTTCAGTTTCATTTACCGCAGTTTTACAACTGAGAATATTGACCTATGACAATTAAACTACGTCTACACGAAGCTATTACAATTCATCCAAAACAAACAGTATCGCATCGAGGTTATAGGTGGTAAATCTATTGCAGAGGTAGGTTATGTACTAAGGTACTAATAAGAATTAAACACGTCAACCTTAGGCCATTGTCTCAGGTATGAATTGAAACAAATACAACATTCTTTCAAGTTTCTTCGCACCGACTCAGCTTGTACTTGTTTGTACTCGCGACTCTTTATTCGTATCCAAACTTTAAACATTCGCCTTTCCGTTTTTGTATCCCAGATTTACCCATTGGGAAATCTCCCCAACAGTTCAGAACTATATTGGTCTTTTTACCTTCTGACGTACGGATTTACGAATTTACAAACGTAAATTTATTCGAAAGATATTCAGGCACTGCTTTAGACATTACAACTTTAAGATGTTGATTTCTTCTTTCTTCTAATTTGGGCCAATCCAGATCCAAATAATTGCTGAAGTTTTTGTGCGAGATCCTTCCCGGACGCTACTGTAGTTGTGAAAATGTGGTTGGATTAATGATTTATATATCATGATGAGAACATGATATGGACCTCACGATTTTAATCTCCTCAAAACGCCAATAACTTTGGCTACCTTCGAGGTAATAGATGGAATGTGAGCATCCCATGTCATCCTCTCATCAATCTCCAAACTTGAACTTTTGAAATTGCTCACGCTTTCAATTAGGTTGCCATAAATTTTAACTTCAAGTTGACTAGGTAAGGTAGCCAATTCATGCACGAAGTCGCTTATGATATATGGCGGAGAAGAAAGTAAGAAATAGAAACTCTTATGACAATTGTCGTTTCTTATACGACATTTTGAGATGTCTAAATGTAAGGAAGAGTGCCCATGAAAACTACACCCTGCGAGAGATGGCAGTAATAATTATATAAATTACAACAAGCTAGCTAGAATAACTTGATTCCATGGCCAGATTTGCACTTTTTATTATTTCCTTTCAAACTTCTTGCATAAAATATAGGAACTGAGCTGGCCCACCTAGCAGAAATACTGCTTGGCAATGCTCACTTGGGATTAATGACAAGAAAAAGCATTAAATTTTACCCTTTTAGTAACGACAAAAACTATGAAATACCAAACGGGACGAAAATGCAACAAATACGGCTATATATGCAATGAAATTCTTTATAATGTAGAAAAGTTCCACGGGAGTTTTACACTGTACACGTCGTACTCGTTCGGGTTACAACGGCCAATCATAGTTTATCTCTTGTTGTATACAACGTTTACATTTCAAGCTGTAACAAACGTTTCTTCAAATGGGTCATAAATTCTAGATCTTCTCAACCATAAATCCCTATCTTAACCTCGACTTCAAAACTGTATTAATTAATTTCATACGTTAGATAATAGACGGCAGGTATTCTTCACAATCATTTAGTTCAGCAGGTTTGTTTGCCGTCGTCATCTCGAAATTAATTTTTCAAATCTTCATCATCATCAAGTAACGTGTCATCAAGGGCTGGCAATAGATCTACAAGATCATAGTAATAGTGGGCAAATGTCCGCTAACGTACCTATTTCCTCCCTCCATTTGCCCCTCCATTCCTCCTTCCATAACGTACTTATCCCTCC
Source organism: Paramuricea clavata (assembly GCA_902702795.2). Classification (NCBI taxonomy): domain Eukaryota; kingdom Metazoa; phylum Cnidaria; class Anthozoa; order Malacalcyonacea; family Plexauridae; genus Paramuricea; species Paramuricea clavata. Next base: position 84,575 of record CACRXK020000301.1, read on the forward strand.
CTCCAAGGTTTTAACGGTCAACTGTTAATTGCCCGTTCTCTCATAAATCTTGCTATAAAAGTAAACGTCTGTAAAGGAAGCTTACAAATACGACGAATGCAAGAGATTACTTTGTGCAGGTTTGCCCCACGTGACATGCGAAGCTGAGTTTTATGTAAGTTATCCGTGTAAGCCAGTAATGATTTGTCTTAATGAAACGTTTGTAAATGTGCATTAGATTAATATTAGGAAGGTGATATACACGACTTATACCGGTTAGATAATGGTCAAATTTAAAATGTAACATTGCTATGCTTGTTTACTCGTCCACATACGCAATAATGAGAACCGTTCAGTCATATAGTGCTAAAGTCCATGAAACCTCGACGTGCTTTCAGCTGTTATATTTTCAATGGAGAAAGGAGAAAGTGAGAAAATGACAAAATAGTTTTAAAAAAATACGGCATTCTGTGATCTCAAGACCCTCTGATAGAAAGATACGACGAGAATTCAAATTTTAGAGAAAGTATTTTGAACATTGTAAAGGAAAAAAGGAAACTAGTCTGAGTCTAATATAAATGAATCATCCGGCAGCAAAGGAAATGTTTAAAGGCATATATATTCTAAAATATTGCTTCTAATCCTTCATCGACCTAAAGTGAAAAATCGGCGGTGGCCACGCCCAAACCACAAAGCGATGAAACAACTTAGAGAAGTTTCGAACACGCACGAAAAACATTTGAACGTTCACATAGCAATGTACAACAAAACAAATAAGACAATGCGAAAAGATAAAATTGTCGTGAACACTTCTGATTCGCGTATAAACGCAATTTAAATATTTAATTAAATTTGGAAATAGAATGCGGAACAGCGCAAATTGAAAGTTCACAGTAATGACCGCTGACCTGAATTATGCAGTGAATTATGAATATTCAAAAGCTGTATTGACGCGTCAATGAACTAGAATCACAGCAAGGGTATGAGTGAGTTAGAGTCCTTCGTGTGACGTTCTAAAAACCTGCTTTGATACAATTACACGTTCTTAACTTTTCAACTACTGTCCCAAAGGATCAACGAATTTTACAGTCACTTAACCAAGTCGCGATTTTCTAACCACAGTAAGTAAAATACGTTCTCTTACTTCTGTTTACGTTTGGTAAACGAAGCCCAATGAGGCTAATATGATTAAAGTAAAAGTGCATTTTCCTCCGTTCTGAGCGACCACAAGATTCTTCCCTACTTTCTGATGTATTCTGTAAGAACCTAATATAAACATGGTCTTCAAATGGTCAGTTCTGAACGTTTTTTAGTCGATTGAAACATACATAAGGTAATTTGATTATGTAATCAAATTTGCTTGCCTCTTCACAGGAATTTGGGGAATTAATAATTTTACCACTCAAAAAATAGGCACGCAATGCGTACGTTGCTAGTCGTTCCATTCTTGGGTTTTCTAAGGGTCGTAATTCAGCATGTTATGATGGTTGTGTAATTCTGCATATTACATATTTTCTTCTGTAAACTACTTCCTTTTCAAATGCTACTCAATCTGGGCATGGCAGCCTAATAAGAAGAAAAAATTATAGAAATTATACATTAGTGAAAGGGTTGGAATTTGTATTAGGCAATGATGTGAATATATAGAAAAAGGCACAACCTTCATAAGTCTTGCTTAAGCCTATATGGAAACTGAAACAGAAGCATAATGCTAGCTTAGAAAGTATGTATTGCAGCAAATTTTTAATTATGGCAGTCACCTAGGTGCACAAGAAATTGAAGTTATAGTTACACAGGAAAAGTCTAACAGCACAAGGGCAAAAAAGCTGAAACATTACAACAAATAATTGCACCAACTATTTATGATTGATGGTTTCTTAGTTCATAAATTTATCATGTCATTGCATTTATATACCCAGATTACACTATTCAGTCTAATAAATCTTACTGGCCAAGGGGGAAAGAAGGAATAGGGATGGGTTAACATATTTAAAATAAAATTATATATATTTAAATAACAATCTCATCTTTTAACAAACACTATAAGATATTTTAATTCTCAAATAAGGACATACCATAAGTTTCTTGATTTTTGAATAAAAAGTCAAGTTTATAATTACATGGAATTTATATTGTATTGGCAATTAGATACATGTATATAATTTGATGCTTTTATCACCAAATGCAAAATCTATATTATAACACATAATTTGATGAATTTGATGGATTCAAAATCTGTTCCATATATATAGTGATCAATTCCAACAAATACAAGACAAATAATATATTTACATAATATTATATAGCTATGTATGGGATTTTGAAGTAGTTTTTGGTAGAAACATGCTGTTACTCAGGATTTTTAAAGCCCATGGGAAGTGGGGGTTAATTTAAAAAAGCTTTGGAAATACCATACAAGGTTGTATGCTGCACACTCCATCAATGTTGGCATATAATTTTCTGAACTAGTTTTACCCATGAGCCTCATACAAAAATCTAAATGTTATAATTTTTTAGCTAACCATCTAAACTAAATTGAGCATGATCATTTCAATTAAAATTTCTAATCCATAAATCCTGTTGCCCTCGCTTAAGATCTGAAATGTGTTGTGGAGCACATGGCCTTGAGCTTGTGTTTTCTCACTGTTATGATCTTTCATTATTGTGTGACCTTGACCAGATGGCCATAAATAGGGGGGTGAATAGGTTTTCAGATAGTCAGATTGTTCGGATTTTGGATCTGGCAAGTATTTTACACGGATCTTATTAATACAGCAAATTGCGGATTTATCGAATCCTGGATTGTGACTTCATAGTAGAGCTTTTAGCGGATCCAAATTTAGACAAGACCATTGTCGGATCACAGATTTTGCTTCAAATTTGGGCGGATCGGCAGATTTGTATACCCCTATCCCCCCCCCCCCCCCCCC
>CACRXK020000302.1:0-33377 GCA_902702795.2 Paramuricea clavata
GTGACAAAAAGTTTGGTGTGGTAGCGTATGTACTAGTAGGGGGGTCCCGGGATGCTCCCCCAGAAAATGTTTTGTATTTTTCCACCCCTAGAACTGAAATGTGAGCATTTTCTGAAACAGATTTTTGGATATACAGCGTTACATTGTGCATTGATAGACTGAATCTGATCAGTTAAGTGTATTTGCATGGTATGTTTATGTAAATACCACAACTGGTCACTCAGGGGGTAGCAAGCTTGTTAAACTTAGTGGGCCCGACTCCCATGATTGCGAGGCGCTACCATGGTTGGTGCCCAGACAAGTTCTTAAAAAAACCCTGTGTTCAAATCATTTTGCTGTATGAAGATGGGTCATGGGTTAGAGTTATGGTAGGACAAATGTTGCACCCCTACATGCACCCCTACATTGTTTTACATGCAATGCACACCTGTTTCATTGCTGTTAATTTTTCAATCCACACTGGGGAGGGGGTCAGAAAAGTTTCTATTTTTATGAGGGGGGAGGCACAAAAAGTTTGCCTTCAGTCTGGAGGGGGTTCAAAAAAGTTTTCAATCCTTATTTTCCCCATTTCCCAACACCCCCCCCCCTCCCCATAAATAATGACCACTCCCTAATTTCCCCGGGGTTCACAGGCAGAACACACAGATAAAATACCAAATTCCCCCTCGTTTCCCCCCAGTTGTCCCGGGGTGTACCCCCCGGGCAGGCGGTTGATATGTGCATAATTCTCTTTCAAATTGTATAAAAAGTACGTTGTTCCTTTTGCATTTCTACTATACATATAATTTTAACGTATAAATTTGTGAACACAGCCATGCGTTGTTGAAACGAAACTTATGTCGGTTTATGCATGTATCATCTAATTATGATTATTTTTTCAGATTATGGAAACTGCATATTGTTGATCATGTCTACTCACAATGTACTCTGTGCACATTATGGGGAAAGTAAATCTGCAGTCTGCACTAATAAATACCCAAATGTATATGGTTCTACGTTTGTCACTGGAATCATTGTTATATTCGATGGCAATTCATGGCAATAGAATCATTGTTTGACCAGGCAAAGCCAAGGATTAGTTAATGAAGGATCTAGCACACCAAACAATAATTATATATTATTTTATTAAACATATTCTTATGTGCATTATTAATTTTCATTACAAATTAGATTTATTCAACATTTAAAAAGTTTAATTTAAAAATATATACAATATTATTATATTACTATTACAGGCCATCAATAAGTATTCTTGGTCTCATGTCCCATGTTTTATTTTGTTAATTCCATAAGGATATTCTCGGGTTGTCCCAAATTATACAAGTGAAACATGCACATAGCTATTGCTTTTAATAAAAGAGTATTTGATGTCATATTTACTTCAATATATTTTATTGAAGCTATGCTGGCTATAATTAGCTGATATTTCCAGTGGTGGCACCAGCAGTGGGTACATCCCCCCCCCCAAATATTTTTCAAACCAAGAATATTTATTAATGGCCTAATAAATAAATAAAAATTAACAAACAACACTCACACAACATTCACACATTATAACATAAACAAAGTTACTTAGTGAATTTAATATCATGGCAATTGTGCCAATTATGTTGTTCTTGAACAACTGTCTGAGTGGGTTTTTGCTCTATTTGGGCACACAATTTTTGTATGCCCTCTTTTAAAACACATCCAGCATACCATTCCTAGTAAATGTAACAATAAATTTTAATATAGAGGGGCCACAAAAATATTTTTTTTGACCAGTGGGGGGGGGCAGAAAATATTTTGAACATAAAGGGGGGGGGGCAAAAAATAAAATCTATGGAATAGTTTGTAACATGCAATATCAAAAGAGTGATGGATATATACAGTATACATACATTGAACAGTAATGCCCAATATATTGAACCTAAAAGTTGTGTTCTAGGCACTGTATATAGAAATTGTCATCCTCATCATCACCAAAGAATTTGTCTAAAGGGTCATGCACTGCATTTGCAAATGCAAGATTCAATTGACAGTTGTTGTCCTGCTTTTAACACAGTGGACCTCTTTCGCATGCTCTGTTTCTGCATGTTGTTGACAGTCTCTTCTGCCATCTCTTCAATATACAGTAATGCTTCCACCAGACACAAATGTATTTTTTTCAATTAGTAAAAGTAGGTCTGATTTGTGGGTTTTTTGTTTGAGGACCAACAACTTTTCAGGTATAAAGTCTGAATTATCTACTTGGCTATCATTTTCAATATTTACAATATTCTTTATTTTCAATATTTACAATATTCTTTACATCTGCAAGTAAACTGAGTATGAGGGCAGGAAAAATGGTTACGAAACTGACTTATAGTAATTGAATTCAGAATTGGGGGGGGGGCTATGAAATATGTTGCCTGAATAAGGGGGGGGATAAAATAGTTTGTTAGAAAAATAAGGGGTCATGAAAAATTTTTGCTATTCATAAAAATTTCCTCCAGCCCCCTACCCGGCATAATTGATAATGACTTGTCCCTTAGCTAAAGAATGTAAATCATGCACACTGTTGCATATAACATTAATTAAATCGCACCAATGACCTGAGCAAACCTTTGTGTAACTATTGTCGGTATTAGCATCTGGTCTCAATACTAATTTCTGGCTTTTGCCCTTTATCTCATACATATCAGCACTAAAGTGATCTGAACACAAACGACTACTTTTTGCAGGAACAGACTTCACTGGTGCATGTTTATTCATATACTCAACCCATATGCTGTACAATTCTGTATGCTTCTTTGCATCAGAAATGCTTAAACATGTGAAGGGAAAAAATCAATAACAATATGCTTTCATAAATACAAACAGGCCTATAAAATACACTGTACAGTAGGTAGAAAAAATGCACACGAGAACATCACAAGGAACAATGGAAACATAATATTTGAATGAAACAAACTGCATGCAAAAACCTCAGAAAAGAAGCCATAGTCGAGAAAAGCTGGTGACACATGCACGTGAACAAAACATATTAAAACTACAGTTTGCTTTACATTGTCATTTGCAGAAAAAACTTCTCGAATGATATCTAAGCACAAAATAATATTTCCTTACCAGTGTGAATACAGTCCGTCTTTGTCAAAGGAGTTGTGACAACCATAAACCGAGCAATATTAACGCGGCATGTTGACAAAATATAAAGTTGTGAAACTTGATAGTTTTAAACTATAATAAATACACAGTGTATACTTTTTGCATCCAGGGGGGTGCGAAAACAGGTGGCTTTCAAAAATATTATGTGGTCAGTGGTAAATCGCCCGAAAATAGTGGACGCGGAGCTCGAAATCCGCCATGTTTTTGCGGACACTTTTTTGTTTGACGAGATATGGGAGCACGATCTCCAGATATATATAGTAGAGCTCAGTGGACGAGATATGGGAGCACGATCTCCAGATATATATAGTAGAGCTCAGTGACTCAAACTCGTTACCAGGTGCATGCGCAGACATAGTACCCGTTGAACCAACATCATCGGAATCTTACGACAAATTCCCATCTATTTACGAAGACTCACGAACTTCCCCGAACGAACCACGACAACTTCACGAAGTTGAGAGCCAAGAATTTATTCTATTTTATCAGCGTGAACCAGAACCAGTCTCCAGACCTCTCTCGGACGGTTGGAATATTTTGAAGAACGACCGTGCACCATGGATAAATATAGGATCCGCATGGTCTGAAGAGGTCATGCAGGGTAGACAAGGATCTATAGGCGATGATCAGGACAGTGGTTGGCCCAATGCAAACGCTGATAGTTGGCAAGATCCGAATAAAGGATTGACAATTTGTTCACTATCTACAATAAACGAAGAAAGTGACGATGCTGATAGAATTGATAATTTATGAGAAATTTCAATAAAACTAGCCATATAGTTATATCATACAAATATATATGAAATGGCATCAAGAGATTTCTATCTTGAAATATATTAAAACATAGAAGTAATTTAGACCATATTTCATAGTTGTTGCATCTGAAAAAATGAACACTTGCTGAAAAATTAATTGTCTATTCTCACGTGAAACTGTAATGTCTTGCAGATGTAATGTTGTGCACCCGTGAAATCGCATGTCTTGTAGCAAGCTTAGTCTTCCAAAAAGCCGTCAACAAGTTGTGTTTGCACTGCTTGTCCCAAGTTGTCAACAAGTTTGGAAGAAGCTGTTAACAACTTGTAACAAGCCTGATGGCATTATCAGACTTGTTACAAGGTTGCTCCAACAAGCCTGATACAGTCATGATACAACAATATTGTCACAACCTTGTGTTGATAACCTTGTAACATTCTTGTTATATCCAGATTGTATCAAACCTGTTAGAACAACCTTGTAACAAGTCTGATAATGCCATAAAGCTTGTTACAAGTTGTTAACAGCTTGTTCCCAACTTGTTACAACAGCTGGGAACAAGCAGTGCGAACACAACTTGTGAACAGATTTGTAACAACTTGTTTGCAGACCTGTAACAACTTGTGCGTTTTTACGTGTATCTACAAACAGGTCTGCAAACAAGTTGTTACAAATCTGCTCACAAGACGTCGACAAGTTGTGTTCGCACTGCTTGTTCCTAGTTGTTGCAACAAAGTTTAGGACAAGCTATTTAATAACTTGTAACAAGCTTGATGGCTTGATGAATTGTTCTGACAAGTCTGATACAGTCAAGATATAACAAGAATGTTACAAGGTTGACCACACGAGGTTGTAACAATATTGTTGTATCATGACTGTATCGGATTTGTTGGAACAACATTGCAACAAGTCTCATAATATTAACAAGGTTGTTACAAGTTGTTAACAGGTTCTTCCAAACTTGTTGACAACTTGGGACAAGCAGTGCGAACACAACTTGTTGACGGCTTGTTGGCAGACTTGCTATATACAAGATGTGAGAGTTTTACGCGTGTACACACGTAAAAAGATGTGAGATTTTTACGAGTGTACAAGCATTTAACTACACACGCAAATATCTCACTTAATGTAGCAAGTCTGACAACAAGTTGTGTTCGCACTGCTTGTCCCAAGTTGTTGACAAGTTTGGAACAAGCTGTTAACAACTTGTAACAAGCCCGATGGCATCAGATTTGTTACAAGGTTGCTCCAACAAGTCCTATACAGTCATGATATAACAATATTGTTACAACTTTGTAACACTCTTGTTATATCATGACTGTCAACAAGTTGTGTTCGCACTACTTGTCCCAAGTTGTTGACAAGTTTGGAACAAACTGTTAACAACTTGTAACAAGCCTGATGGCATCAGATTTGTTACAAGCTCCAACAAGTCCGATACAGTCATTATATAGCAATATTGTTACAACTTTGTAACACTCTCGTTATATCATGACTATCAACAAGTTGTGTTCGCACTGCTTGTCCCAAGTTGTTGACAAGTTTAGAACAAGCTGTTAACAACTTGTAACAACCTTGTTGATATTATCAAACTTGTTGCAAGGTTGCTTCAACAAGTCCGATACAGTCATGATATAACAATATTGTTACAACCTTGTAACACTCTTGTTATATCATGACTGCATCAGACTTGTTAGAACAACCTTGTAACAAGTCTGATAATGCCATCAGACTTGTTACAAGTCGTTAACAGCTTGTGCCAAACTTGTTACAACAACTGGGAACATGCATGCGAACACAACTTGTCGACAGTTTTTGAATAGATTTCTAACAACTTGTTTGCAGACCTGTGACAATTTATGCGTTTTTACGTGTGTACAAGATGTGAGATTTTTACGTGTGTACACAGTAAAAACACACAAGTTGTAACAAACCTGCAGCAAACTTGTAGCAATGCTGTTCCAACGACTTGTTACAAGTTGTTCCAACAACTTGTTATATATATATATATATATATATATATATATATATATATATATATATATATATATATATATATATATATATATATATATATATATATATATATATATATATATATATATATATATATACTGCGGATTCAGGTAGACCGTGAAATGCGAATAGTTGTCGCGTTCGTTGTAACGGTTGCACGATGACGTTTCTAGGCAGATTTTCAGACGTTTCTAGGGCGTGGCTTCAACGTTTTGTTAAAAAGTAAACACGTTTCAACATTTCTGTCATTCTATTTTAGTTGCTTTCGTCAACATGTCTTTTGTTCAAATAAAAATAGAATATGATTTATACTGTTCGAACAAACGTATAACGCCAATCTCTATATCAATTTTCATGAAATATGATGATTTTTAAGCCAGGATTTTGAATGACGTTCCACATTTTCGCGATCAAAAGTGGAATTACAACGTTTAAATTTTGAAAATAAACGTTGAAGCCACGCCTTAGAAACGTCTGAAAATCTGCCTAGAAACGTCATCGTGCAACCGTTAAAAGTAACGCGACAACTATTCGCATTTCACGGTCTACCTGAATCCGCAGTATATCATCCTGCAATTCAACAACTTGTTTGCAGACCTGTAATAACTTGTACGTTTTTACGTGTATCTGCAAACAGGTCTGCAAACAAGTTGTTACAAATCTGTTCACAAGCCGTCACACTGTTTCATGTCATGATATAACAAGAATATTACAAGGTTTACGACACAAGATTGTAAATATGTTGTTTTTATCATGACTGTATCGGACTTGTTGGAACAACCTTGCGACAAATCTGATAATGCCATCAAGCTTGTTACAAGTCTTACAAGTTGTTAACAGGTTTTTCCAAACAGAAACGTGTTGACAACTTGAGACAGTCAGGCAGTGCGAACACAACTTGTTGGCAGACTTGCAACAAGATGTGAGATTTTTGCGTATGTAGTTGTGCGCGATTAGCTGATTAAATTTTTCATCTGCGACTGTTCATGCTTAGATGCAAACGACGGTATTGTATGCCATTTCATTCCTTCTTACACGAAGTATTACCAGATGCTTCTGAAAGCGAACGACAAAACAACATGGCGGTGTTGAGGAGTTGAAAAGTTGAAGACATGTGGTTTGATGAATAACCATGGATCTTGATCAGCAGTGCCCAAAATGCAAGACTAGTAAATATAGAAATCCTAAACTTAAACTCTTGGTGAATATTTGTGGACACAAACTGTAAGTTTTGCACAATTTGCTTTTTAACATGTTAAAATATATGCACAGCTGTACAAAATGTACAGGCATTTGCGTTATAACTTTCAGAAGAATGAACCTTATCATTGCTCAGCATTTCCCCCTTGACAAGCAAAACCATCTGGTAGTAAACAAATATAAGCTAAACCAGTTTTTGGCACAGTGTTATTCATCTTATTTTTCATAGATGTCTTAATTGTGTTGATGTTCTCTTCACTCGACCGTCAGCAGCATGTCCGGAGTGTGAGACGCCATTGAGAAGAAGTGACTTCAGACTTCAACAGTTTGAAGATTTGATTGTGGAGAAAGAAGTTGATATTAGAAAACGAATTATTAAAATGTATATTATGAACAAATACTACTAGTATATAATTATTAGGAAAAGTTTTGCATTTTGCTGTTCCTATTTAATTGTTGAGTACATTCTCAGCATGCTATGAAATACTGAATTACATAACTACATGATTCTGGGATGGTAAACTGTAAAGACTAATGTATTAACAAACAGATAAACAGACAAACCTCTCATGCAGTTACCTGACAGACATACAAACTGATAGACAGAGAAACAAACAGGTGGATGGAGAGGACGAGAGGTAGACACATAGAAAGACTAGACAGGCAAAAATATAAAACCAGTGCTGTAAGTAACTTGATTACAAGTAACAAAGCTACAAGTAGTCGTTATTTTTTGAATAACTGTAACGGTACCTAGTTACGTTTTGAAAAGAAGTATCTGTAATTAGTTACATTTTGGCTTAAAATGGACCGATAATGCGTTACTTTTCTGAACCACATTTACTTTACTTTTTTCGTTACATTTTCACATTAAAATATTATACTTGCTATTTTGTTTACACAAGCTGATTCACACTAAAATAACTCCTTTGCCTATTCGCTGGTTTGCAGTCGGGGTATCCTATTCTTCATAGCAATTTATTTAAACTCAATCTCAATGTAATTATTAAATCCTGCAGATTACTAACTTCGAATAAGTTACAAGAAATTGAAAATAACTTTTTAACCAGTTACGAAAATCGTGAAGTAACTTTGTAACGGTAACTAGTTACATTGTGACTGTTAATGTAACTAGTTTAAAAAAATCAGTAACTTTTACACCACTGGTTAAATAGACAATCAAAAGGAGAAGAAAAATGGACAGATACGAATGTATCTTTACACACAGACAAACAGATTCAAAAAACAAACAAATAAGCACAATGTTGAAACTGACCCATTGAACGGCTGAGCACTCTCCTCTTGGCGAGTACAGTCGTCTGGCATTAGACAGAGAGTAAAATAATAAAGTAGGGCGCATTGCCTTTTTGATGTTATGTACTCAGGTGAATATAATGTTCTGATGTTACTCTGAGTGTATATCCACACCGGGCAGGCTGAAAAGTTAGGGCGCATTGCCACTTATGGGGTTAAAGTAGTAAAGTATAACAATTCTCAAATTTGATGTTTTTCAGTTACAACAAAAGAGAAGAAGATTTCTCCAATGAACCAAATTCACTACGAGCTTACAATGATTATCTTGAAGAAATAGAAACTATCGGTGAAGCATCATCACTTCATATTTTTATATCGGCATAGAAACGAAAACAAGTCTAAACTGTGTTTAAAACTGTCTTTTGTTTCCTAGTTTGGAACCTCGCGAACAACATTGAAGTTGATGAAACAAACAGGAACGTTGAAATGTACAAAAAAGAAAATGAAATCTTAATAAAGAAAAACACTGTGAAAAATGTAAGATGGCATAGACACCTGACTGGACCAATTCGGGACGGGACGCAAATTGGCCTGGTTCCTTACTTTCATTTGTTCGCGTGCAAATTTGTACGTTAGTTGGAATTTGTGTGTTTTCATGCCTCCCTGTGAACTCGAACGGCGAAATCTTGCAAATTTGAATACGTTTCGAACACATTTGCTACCTGTGTTAACACGTTTTAATGAGTTTCTTCGACATGGCCGCTTGCCTATGTGCATGGTATTAGCCCGCGTGCAGGTCCAAGGGAACTGATATCAGTTCCCTTGGGCCTGCACGCGGGCTAGCATGGTATAAATGAATACGGTCTAATAGACTAATACTAACAAATGCGGTTAATAGACATGTTTCGTTTACAACAGGTTTAAGGATAGGCTTGTGATTGGACTGAGAGACATTCGTACACGAAAAATGGGATTATAACAATCATACGCGCCTGCCTAAACAGGCAAACATGAAAACGAGACCATTAGGGAAACGTTCAATAAACAGTAAAGTCTATTGGCACGTTGCCTCCCACTGTGCGCTGCCGTAACCTGATAAGATCATGTAGTTCTTGTTTAGTAACACAGCTCAGATCGTGAAGTTGTTTTTTCCACAGAGCCGTGAGGAAGAGTTTGTTAAATCTCGAATCGAAGCGGAGGGCAGAGAGAACGAAGAACGTCGAGCACAATTTGCAAATGCTGTGAAAGAAGAGGAACAGTCCAAGAAAAAAGAGAAAGAAGCGCTGCTTGACGACTTGGTAGGAACCTTCTGTGTTTCTGTTTTGGGGGTGTTGGTGGCATAAGTCGTTGATCCAACCACATTTTGATTATTGCAGTAGCGTATGGGGCAATTTAGGGAAGGTCTTGGGACGCAAGCTTCAAAAATTACAAAATAGAGCTTCACGGATTATTACAGGATCCGACTACAATGTTCGTTCAGCTCAGACCTTGAACTCTCTAAACTGGGATAACCTTGAGAAAAGACGTTCTCAGCAATTTGGGGTTTTTATAATGTATAAAACAATAAACAAAATGGTGCCCGACTATCTTTCAAGCAAATTCATACCAACTAATGTAATACACAACTATAATTTGCGTCACTCTGATTCAAATTTTTTTGTCCCAAGACCTTTGACTGAGTTGCTTCGACTTTCTCGTTAACCCAACTCGTTGCGTTTCAGATAAGCTCTTCAAAATCGGTGGATGAAATCGTTGCAAGTCACAAGCCTGTCAAGAAACCATCATTGCTTTTCAAAGCTGCAGAGTCGCATGTATTTAAACTGGTAGGTTGTTATTTCTTCATTAATACCTTTTGCACACGAGTATAGTCACAACCATATCCCTAGTCACAACCATATCTCTATAGCGTTAACTCAATTGTGTACGAAATACGAGGATATTCACGCAACGAATCACTCGGCCTTGAAGTTTAACTTTCAAATTTCTGTATCTTTTAGAACAAAGAAGAACATGTTCCACTAGTTATCAAAGAAACAGCGCCATGTTATGTTTACAAACCGTTGGAAGTGGAAAACTTTGGACCTAAGCCTCCAGTTGCTGCTGTCTTAAGGAGTAAAGGGTGAGTATGCGGTCTTCTCGGCAGGCCTTAAAATATTGGTCGGTCACGGACATTGTCCGACCCATTCGTGAAATTGTCCGACGTAGAGAGGAAACCACCGGACATTCTGTCCGACCAAAGTGAAACTGAAGTTTATTGTTTGTCCGACCCGAGCGTAATGGTGTCCGACCAAACTGTAGCTTTGTCCAGCGTAAATCAAAATGTACCCTAGCCCAGGACTAGAGGCTTGTATGTTAAATGGAAAATCAGAGTACTATTGTATAAAAGGTGAACTGGAAATGTTGTTTTAACGTAGTCGAGCGCGGGGCGGCGACCGAAATGGTGAAATGGAAAGTTAACGGTCTTAAGTTGTCGAAGTCTTTTAATACTGCTGTTCTGGGAAGCAAGTTAATTTTGGCTTGGAAATAAATATGAAAGAAACAAGTTATTTAATATCTTTACAACATTTACCGTTTATTCATTTGTGTCATTCAGACTTATTTCCGAGTCAAAACTGAACTGAAGGTCATCGGACAATATGTCCGACCCAAACTCAACGTCACCGGACATTTTGTCAGACGGCCCTGGAAAAGATATTTTAAGGCCTGTTCTCGCTCAGATAATAACTATTGGCCCTGTGGCAGGAATCGAACTGCGATCCCGGTGCAGCGCTCTAACCAACTGAGCTACAGAGTCCAGTTGTCGAGCTCTAACCACGAGTTCTTGTATATAATATATAGTCGATGATGTCATTATAAGGTATGGGTAAATATCTTGCACTCGAAATTCCCATCTCTACAAAAACCCTTCAACTGTTCGTTCTATCGAGCGAGATGCCCCAAAAATCTCGATATTTACCCAATGTAGCATTTTGTAAAACCTAGGGATAAACACGCTGGCGTTTGTAGCACCAGGTTCACGTTTTAGTAAGAGTTACTATTTTTAGACTTTTCTAATTTTGTATTCTTTTGTATTTTAAACTTAACCCTAATCCTAACCCTAACCCTTACTCTAACCCTAACCCTTTCCCTAATCCAAACCCTAATCCTAACCCTTACTCTAACCCTAACCCTTTCCCTAATCCAAACCCTAATCCTAACCCTAAAAGTCTAAAAATAATAATTGTTCCTAAATCGTGACTTTCATTGTTATAAATAGCACTACTTTGAGTCTTGTACTTTCGAGTGCTCTTTGAGCGGGATCCATTTATCTTTTCATTCTTTTCTTTTCTTTTAGATATTTGTCCAACATCCGTTCTGCTCAGGTGTTAGAACGTGCTGGGGGATATGGCGAGGAAATCGCTTGCGAGCGAGCTCTGCAAGAAGCATTCTCAGCATTGTTCACTTGAAGAATCCAGGATTGTTGAGCTAGATATATTTAGAGTTAACTGAAGCAGGATTTGCTTTAACGACATGGTTTTTTGCCAACGAATGTCTAGTTCGAAAGAAGAGCATGTGTAGAAGTACCGTTTGTTTGTCGTTCTCGGGTTGCCGATCAGAATTGAAAGGTCCCTATATGTATACTATCTCGTTTGTTCAAGATGTTGGATATTTTCTATTAAACGAATGTTACTGTAAATTTATGACGTACAACCACCCTAAAATATGATTTTTAGTACGTATAATATTTGGGTATTCTTAGAAGAAATGAATCTATATGATATTTTGTTATAGTAATCTTGATCAATCAACTTTTTTATTGTCAATATTTCTGGATATGATATATCATTGCATGAAATTCTGCTGCTAAGAACAAAGGCAAACGTCAATGACATCATATCTGAAAATTTGTACAGTGAAAAGTCTGAAGATCTTTTCAAAGAAGGTATATTACAAAGAAGATATATTACAAAGAAGATATATTACTACAAGTAGGGGTAATTCAAAGAAGATATATTACAAAGAAGATATTACAAAGAAGATGATTATATTACTACAAGTAGGGATAATTCAAAGAAGATATATTTCAGTTGGCACGCGAAAGTTTGAATGAGAGTTCTCAACTCTCGTGCCGCGAGTCAAGCAAGATGAAGAGTTGCATGAGAGTTGATAGGAGTTGGATTGCGCGTACCAGTGAAACAAGCAAAAACTCGATAGAACTGATTTCAAACTAGCGCAACAGTTGCTAATGAATGCTAATGATATGCTAATGTATGCTAATGTATGCTAATGTTTGCTAATAATATGCTAATGATATGCTAATGTCTACCTCGTCCGCGAGGCCTGAAACTAGTGCGAGTTTGAAGATAAAACAACATGGCGTCCTGCGAAGAGCGAAACCTGTAAATGCAAAGCAAAAATTGTAGTAAACATGCCTCCAACTATTCAATCTCAGGAGAAGAAACGTGCAGAGGAGGGAAGAAGGTAGGAAGGCTGAATTTCTATAGCTCGGTGGTTTATTTGTGTGTGTTTTTATAAATAATTTAATGCGTTAAAGTAAAATCAATTTCAATGCTTGAATTTCAAATTTTCAACTTTTACAGGTCAGGGTCTCATCAATTATCGAAGTAAGTATATCAAAATAATACCCTTATTGCACACAAACATTCTGTAAGAAAAATACATACAAATAGTATAATGATAGTTGGTTTAATATGTATAATATGTAATTTATTATATAATGTTTGTCTGCATTTTTATTCCAAGCGCTATAAAAATGTAGAAGAACCAATGCATGGGGGATTGTAAATAGAGATAATTTGGATGCAATCCATAGTATAATGTAAGTGTTAACATCAAAATATAATCACTATTACAGGCCAGAATTTGTGTGTCGAGTGAAGTATAACAACCATTTGCCAGATATCCCATTTGATGCCAAATTCATTGCTTATCCATTTGAGGCCAACAGGTAAATGAATCTAGGATGGCTGATGTTGTAAATGGCTTAAAAAATGACTCATCTTATGAGTTCATTGGCGAAGTAATTTTAAAAATAAACGTTGTCTAAGCCGAGAAAATCAAAGTTAAAGTTTATGTAAATCAACATGAATCTGTATTACATATACAGATACGACACGCTTATGATTTTTCTTTGTGTTTTCTTCATGAATTATTAATGAGTTTTTTAAGGCAAAATAGCGAATTGTCAGAAATGTTAGTGCAATTCTAGTTTACGAATTTGCTTCAGAAAATGCAAGTAATGCAGTCATTGAGCTTCAAGAATAGCACAATCGCCTGCCGGAGAACCCCCTCTCACCCCTATCATCCAATAAATAGAAAACATGATTAAGTGAAGTTCAACTCCCGATGTTTTGCAAACATCTCTTAGTATATATCGATTCAAAAGTGCCCTTTCACGAAAATCTGCCCCCCTTGCCTTCACATCGTTCCGGCGTCTCTGATGGTATGTGCCAGTGTAGGTAGTGCCAATAATAAGAAAGCTTCAGATTGATAGGGATATGAACCTTCTGATGAAGGGCCTTCGCTTGAAACGTCCAAGTCCTTTTTGTATCCCCATCAATTTGAAGCTTTCTCAAATGAATCTGGGCAATGGAGTTTTTAGTTTTTAACTGCTGGCATTTTGTGTGACTATCATGATATCTCAATTATGGAAGTCTAGTGTAGGTTGTATTAGCCACAGTAGTCTGCTGTAGTTTGTATCTAAATTACCTGAAAAAAATTTAAAGCTTACTTTCATTTTTACTCATGTCGTCTCTGGTGTATATTTAATTCAGATTTGTACAGTACAAACCAACGTCATTAGAGAAGAATTACAAACATGAATTATTAACCGATGTTGATCTTGGTGTAAACATTGATTTGATTGATCCAGACACGTATGCCGTCAGCGCGGATGGTATGATTCTCACAAAAAATACGGGCCTTAAAATATCGGTCGGTCACAGACATTGTCCGACCCATTCGTGAAATTGTCCGACGTAGAAAAGAAACCACCGGACATTCTGTCCGACCAAAGTGAAACTGAGGTTTATTGTTTGTCCGACCCGAGTGTATTGGTGTCCGACCGAACTGTAGCTTTGTCCGACGTAAATCAAAAAGTACCCTAGCCCAGGAGGCCAGGACTAGAGGCAGGCTTATATGTTAAATGGAAAATCAGAGTACTATTGTATAAAAGGTCAACTGGAAATGTTGTTTTAACGTAGTTGAGCGCGGGGCGGCGAGTGAAATGGTGAAGTGGAAAACAGGCTTAAGTTGTCGAAGTCTTTTTGATACTGCTGTTCTGGCAAGCAAGTTAATTTTGGCTTGGAAATAAGTATGAAAGAAACAAATTTTTTAATATCTTTACAACATTTATCGTTTTATATTCATTTGTGTCATTCAGACTTATTTCCGAGTCAAAAATGAGCTGAAGTCATCGGACATATGTCCGACCCAAACTCAACGTCACCGGACATTTTGTCGGACGGCCCTGGAAAAGATATTTTAAGGCCTGAAAAATAGCAGTAATAATAGCACCAGTAAAACGGGGAATATATATACAAGAAGAATTCGAGACAGGCATGGATGTCAAATGTGGTTACTGCTACTCATTACCAATGATTTAAGCCTATCTTCCATATGGGTATGAGGCGGGGAGAGCTGTCCCCTGTAAAAATGAAGTTGGGCAAATTATAAACATACATTTGGAAAAAAGATGGGGGAAATATATAAGGTTTTCGAAAATTTCAACTCCTTCAAAAAAATTTCCAATCACCCAAAAAAAAAGTCAACCTCTCGTATGCCTATGCTGTCTTCTGTAAGTAAAGATTAATGTACCCAGACAATGCGCCCAGATGTGCTCTACTTTATTATTTTACTCTGTCTAACGCCAGATGATTTTACTCATCAGGGGGAGAATGCTGCTGGCACTCAATGGGTTAAAATAGGTTAATGGGTTAAATTACTATGAGTGCTCACCACAGGAATTAGTGCAAAAACTATACAACTGAGTAACTATAAGAAACATAAAGAGCAGAATAAAATACATTATTCTTGATAAATATAGTGAAATGTAAAACAATGATTGATGAAACATTTTCTATATAGTTAACCTCCATCCGATTGATGAAAAATTGCTTGAAGAGGAACCAATTGGTTTAACTGACCAAAAACGGTAAATGATATAAAACCGTAGATTTTCAAATTCACTCAAAAGTTCACTATTCTCATGCACTGAAAACTCAAAATGGTCTAAGTTATTTTGTCTTTGCCTTTGTTTAGGTCTCGACAGCACAATAAGACTGTATCATGGCTGAGAAAAACTGAGTATATCTCAACAGAATACAACCGCTTTCAGACAAGTAACGAGCAGATGGAAACAAAGTAAGCTTAGATTGGAAATATGTGATGATAAATCAATTGAGTAATAGAAAAATAATGGGTTTGCTACCATGTAAATAACATGCAATCCAAGTGTAATTTTCTAATTTCTTAAAAACAGAGTTGGTTACAGCATGAAAAAGAAATTCCAGGGAACTGATGTATACAAGGTATGTTTCTAAGAAATAATAAATTCATAGAAATAATGCATACCAGTCACCAGATGTATATAACTAATAATTGTACCTGACATTTTACTATAGGATCGAGAAAGTCAAGTTGAAGCAATCCAAGGCACTTTTGAATCTGCAAAACGACCAGTATGCATGTCTTATTTACCGTATACAATAAATCAATATCTGTTGACTGTTTTTGATATATTTAAATGCAAGTTGTGCTGTCACAACTCTTACACAAAATTTACGGAGATTCCTATGAAATGTTCTTTATTTTTTCAAGATTTATCGTCATCCAAGCAAACGTGGCATCAAACCTGTCGATGTTTTGCCAGTTTTTCCAGACTTTCAGGTATTGTTACAACAATTTGCGGTGTCCAAATGTAGTAAATCACTTGCTGGACACCACAGGGGCTGGTTGTTGAAAGCATGATTAACGTTATTATCAATGCAGACAAGATTTCTAGAAAAAATTTTCTGGAAAAACGTACAAGTTCTTAGGAAATTTGCTTTGAATTTTCACCGTAATCTAGGATTAAGCTAACCAGCTTTTGAACAACTGGCCCTGCTATTAATACACCGCAGCAAACAACATGCAATACACCTATCGCAAAACCCAAAAGTTCCGGTTTTTGCTTTTGAAACATCTTGGATACAGAGATACTACAAGTTGTTTTATTTGAAACTTGGTAGTTGCAATCTAAATCACTTTATTTACCACAAGATACAGGTAAAATGGTGGACACAACAGGTTACCCCAATTACTGTGCCTCCAAAACTATCTAGATTACAAGTTAAGAATGCATGCAAAATTGATTACACTATATAATAGACTATGAAATGCGCTATATTACAGATTAGGAAGTAAAAAATACGATAGATAAACACTATAAAAGTCAACTAAAAGCAACAATGAGGCACTTCATTTAAAAGGCGCGCATTTTTGCATTTGATACAAACAGATTTCCATGTCCTGTTGTCGTCAATGTCATAGATATCCTTTAAGGCTTTGTTGTAATAAGAATGCAAACTCTTTTTAAAGTAACTAAGAGTTTGGTTTTCTAACGTTAGATTGTTTGGTAAAATGTTCCATAGTTTTGTTACCCTTATAAAGTAGCTGTTTTGGTAAGTGGTAGTTCTACACTTTTTCACAACCAATTTCCTACCATTGTTTGTGGTGCTACGTGTACGTCTCGCTGCAACGTAAATTGCAGGGCAGACGCCAGACGATAGAGATACCAAACCAAAGGACCAATGATTCACGTTTTTTGTGTATTCGTTTACACTTGCAATTTTTGCTGCGATTTTAAGTGCGATTTTCTTCTTCTGATGTATGTGAACGAGTTGATGAGTTATGAATGTTCAGATGAGGGTACACATACCCAGAACATCCATTATTCATCTACTCGTTCACATGCACCAGAAGAAGAAGAATCGCAACAAAAACCGTTCTTGTGGAAGAACAGGTGTTCAAAACCGGAAGTGCGGTAAAATCAGGCATTTTGGGGGATTTTGCGATAGGTTTATAGTAATGCTGTTCACTTCTATTTGTGTGAGTAAATTGACTTATATATTGGACTTATTTCATTACTGATTAGATGTGGTCCCAGCCGTGTGCTCATGTCATATTTGACACTGATCCATCGCCGCGAGGTGGTCATGAACCTGCAAAACCAGAGGAAATGTGTCAAGCTATGATCAGGTTCGTTCAATACATGCCTGTATATTTACTCTTTTCGCAGGTAACCTAAAATAATTTGAAGTTAGCCCAGCGAGTGAAGCGAGCAGCCGGAACGGTACCGCGAGTTGCGTTGGGGGATCGGGCCACCAGGGGAAACTTTTTGAGTAATTGGGCCTGAGAAAGTCAATTTTGGCAACAGGTGGTGTGTAAGTTACGTCACCGTCGCCATGTTGGATGACATTGAGAAAGGATTTTGCTTGTTTGCAATGCAAATATCATCCAACATGGCGAAAATCTCTTTGTCCTTTGAATCCTATAGGAGTGGTTGCGCATAAGTCAGAGCTTGATGGCTTTGGATCTGATAAACAAATTTTTTCAGGAAAATAGTCAAACCACATCATGTTTGAAAATAGAAAAGAGAATGTTATAGAAAAGAGAAACCTATTAAATGTAGTCGGTAAATATCACAAAAAGATATTGGGAAAGATTGAAATTTTCTGCTATACTAGCGTGCACAAGATCTTCTGACCCAGATTTGCAATTAGCTCCAGTCACTTGAAGGTAACACGGTTACCATGGATTCCAGCATCTGACACCCATGGTTCAATATTTTAGTTCTATCTTCGTCTTGTGTACATTATAAGACAAATGATCTGTCCAACAGCTGATATACGTCTTGACAGTTGATCTATCTTAGTAGAAACCAGGTCCTTATTTTGTGATTTCCAGAGGTATGGTTGACGTCCAAGGTGACCAGTTCGTTGCGTACTTCCTGCCAGAAAATGAAACTTTGAGAAAACGTAAACGAGATCAAGAGGATGAAAAAGAATATACTGAAGGCGATGAGTAAGTCGGTTTAGTCACTTTCACATTTTTATTGTACTGGTGGGTTTCACTAAGCACTGCAGAGCACCAGTTGGTGTGGTCATCTGGCAGTTATTACAGTGAGAAAGGGATGTTTAATTATTTTTACTATTTATGTAGTAGTCTTGTATTTTGTGGCAAGTAAATAAAACTAAGACATGAAGTGTAATATTCCGTGCCAGGGGCGGATCTAGCCTGATTTGTTAGAGGAGGTGGAGGTTTTCCAGAGGGGGTGTATTACTATGGGGGTCCAGGGGCATTCTCCCCCAGAAACGTTTCGAAAATTGAAGCCCTGAAATACCATTTCCTGCATTCTGAGCACTACGTTTATTCATTAAATTTGTCCTTACAGTACTTTGTATTTCGGGCAAAATTTAGAAAAATGAGCACTACGTTATATGGTGACCCGCCGTATTGGTGATTGAATGTTTTTTTGCGTATTTGAAAAAACAATCGTTTCAATATAATTAGTATTCACAACTCAAATATGGAATACCAGAGTTTTCTTCAAGCGGGTGCTGGACCCCAGTAGGTGGGTGCGCACCCCGTGCACCTACCGGTAGATCCGCCCCTGTAGTTTTGTATTTAGTGGCAAATAAATAAAACTAAGAGTTGAAGAGTAATATTCCTTGCTCCTATAAGTGTGTCCCATATTTGATCACCATATACTGCTCCCCCTAACGCTTACTGAAACCAACTAAAACTTGCAAAGGTCAAAACGTGAACATTTTTTTAGATATCATTACAAAATGGCACGAGAGTATAACTGGAATGTTAAGAACAAGGCGTCCAAAGGATACGAGGTTGGTACTAGATGGATTTAAGTCTTGTTCACACATGTGAAATAAACGCAAAGCTTTAAAGACCTTACTAAGCACAAGCATATAAGTATAGACCTACAATAAGTACAAGTTAAGGCGAAACAAAAACTTAAAGAAAAGTCTTTCTGACTTGTGTTTTCCATCCGAAAGGTGACATTTTCGTTTGCATTCATTCTTATGCATCTCTCTCGTATGAAGCAGGCTTTACATGATTGCTACGATAAAGAACTCGCCACAAGGCACTTTTAAATCAAGTTTGTAAGTACTTCATGTCTGACAAATTCTATATCCCGCCTTGACATAGCTGAAATTATTTCCTGTATTTCTGTAGGAGAACTATGTGTTTGTATTCCGAGAAGAAGGCGTATTTTACGATGAACTCGTCACGAGGGTTCGTCTCAGTAAACGTCGTACGAAAGGTGGGGCCGGCGGAGTAAAATCTACTGTATCGAAACTGTTGGTCAAACACAGAGAACTGACTGAACAAGAAGAGCAAGCACAGGTACTGGACCATTATTATAAGTAAACGCATGCTTTGAGGGAAATTAGTGATTAAATGTCCCCGCAAACCGAAGGAGGTTTAGTAAAGACAAAGAAATCCTTTGTTTTCAATTAAATTTCCCCGTTTCCCGGGGAAATTTAGAAGACAAAAGCGTATGCATGGGTCATGAGGGAAATACGTGATAAATGTCCCTGTTGAAACAAAAGAAACCGAGGCTACCATGTGTTTATTTAACTAAGCTAAGGGAAGCCTCGCATATCGATTGTGTCCACGAGAAACGTCATATGGACGGTTGGGGGTTTGCAGCTGTGACGTTTCTCTGTAAAACATCATGGATAAATTCGATAGTTTTTTTCGAAAGCCTTAACATTTGGGAATTATCTTTGCAGAATATAAAAAAGAATACAACTTGATACAAACACCAGTCTATATACATCATCCGTAATACCATACCTGTTCTATACATTTTCATAGTTCATAGTTCCTAAAGTAATTTGAATTCAACTGTCTCGAAGACCGGTCAAATTCAATAGTAGAAAATTACTTTTTGTGTACTATAAGAACAAAATATCGATAACTATGTGTGACGTTTCCAAGGGGGTGGGGGTCTCCAGAGAAACGTCCCATGGACAAAATCGATATGTGAGGCTTCCCTAGCTCATAATGCTTGCCCCTTAGTGGCCCAGTATTGCTATGGGAGGAACCTGGTGTACTCGGAGAAAACGGTGTTTGGTAGTGTCAAACTGGAAGCACTCTTCACAAAAATTTCATCACAGCTTGAAAGAGCATCACAAAATTAGTAATATTCCAAAGTTTCGTTGCGAAATGTTGTAAAATGCGGATAATATAGCCTTTCGAAATTTGCCGTTTTTCAGTCATTTTGTATTACGCATGGGAAATTGACAGCCCTATCGGGTGCTGGGGCATCAATTTCCCGTTTGTAATACAAAAATACTGAAAATTTCAAATTTCGCAGGGCTGTATTATCCGCATTTTACAACATTTCGCAACGAAACTTCGGAATATTACTAATTTTGTGATGCTCTTTCAAATTTTAGTTATAAGGGGAAAGGTCCATTGAACAACTGCATATTGCAGGTGAAAGGCGCATGCACTAACCACACTGCGGCCAACACTCCTGCTTGAAATCCGATGTTTATTTATGTATTTATTAGTTTCGCCATATTACAATACACAAAATGAAGTGACTGCTAAATAGTTTGTTGTTTCTGTATTTGATTAAAGCTATTTAATATTCTGTTAGAACTCGCGTCATTTACAACTGGAGAATGTCGTGGCCGAAAACGAAGAAGATGATGAAGAAGTGGTAGAGGAAAATGATCAATCTGGAGATGAAAATAAAGATGATGGCGAGAAACAACAAGATGGCGAAGTGGGAGAGAATCAGGAAGAGAGCAATGAGAAGAAAGCTGAATCAAGTGCTGGTGAGGAATCGGTAAGCAGCCATGAGTTGTTTCAAAAGTTAATATTCACAAGAGTCCGGAAATAAGTATGCATGTGGAATTATGATTAGTTGTGCTTGAATTCATCCGAATTCATGTGCATCCGTTAGTGGTCCGATTTTCACTAGAGATGGATGATCCGTCTGGACGAACTTGGGCAAAGTACCGTCAAGGCGAACTATTTGGTAGTATCTTTCTTTGTCCATGTTCGTCATTCGTCCATTTGCGCATGCACGGCCGTCCATCTGCAGGCGTACGGCGTCAGACTAGCGGCCATCCTCCTAAGAATAATCATAAGGTTACTTTGATTTGATATTGTACAGGGTGATGACAGTGGTGAAGATATATTTGGGGATGATTCTGACTAAGTGTGGATCCACCTGACGACAGACATTGACAACAAGCACAGGTGCAAGGAAACTATAAAATTTTATGATCAGAATGTACAATATCTAAGAAAAGCTGGGCTATTTTGTATATCATATCCTGGGGACGAGATTCTATAGCATGTTCAGATCAAAAGCATGTTACCTCATAAATTAATCGAGTGTAAATATACTGTAGATGTTCCATTAAGAAAATGGATACCATAAAAATCGCTCGTGTAGTCGTGTAAACTGTCCTCAGATATACACTGGGCCATAAATCTTCGTATAGAACGCTGAACGATTTTTATTGTTCGTAATTCGTATGCTTTCAACAAGTTGTAGAACGTGGACAAACAAAACATTTCTAAAAGGAGAGAATTTTCGAAAAAGGCGCGAGTTTGCGCGGCGCACTAAGCTTTTATTATTAGTTTTACATGTAATAACAACTTCAGAAATGTTGAAACATATAGGAGCAATAAAGTTCATCTAAATCACTCAGTTCTATCTATTTGCCACCAAATACAAGACTTTATTTCTCAATATGATAACCGCGGTTGACCATCGAGATGTCCCAGTTCCCAGAGGCCTCCTGAAATAGCGAAACTATAAAAGAGACTGGAACTAGAAATTTTTTGGTTGCCAAGGCGATGGATAATGGCGGCCGAAAATGAAAACAACGAGAGGGATTTAGAAAATAGATTTTCTCCTTCATTTGACCATGAAGGGATCCCTGCATGTTTAGAGTGGAGTCCAGAAGATGTAGCCGAATGGATAGAATATTTAGGCTTTCCACAATATAAGGTGAGTTTTTCATTTCATGTTTGTTTTTGTTTGGCGTCAAAGGTTGAAAAGTTCATCACCTGTAGTTTGTTCTTGTTTTCAACAGCGGTGTTTCTCAGACAATCTGATAAATGGACGAAAATTAATAACTATACATGCCTCATCTTTGCCTCGAGTTGGAATTACTGATTTTGAACATATAAAGGTGGGTTTTGTGAAATATTCTAGTTTGTACAGTAACTTGCTCTATAATTTTAAACCCATCTTCCATGACTGATTTCTACACGTCAAAGTTGTAGTACTAATAACACCCATTTTAATAATTCAACTAAAAGGTGCAGTGAATTATTGTTCTTAAAAAATACAAAGTCATGAAACTTTATATTTTCACTTTCACACAGTTTATTGCAGAAAAGGTCAGAGAAGTGACAGGTCTCGAAGATCCAGATTGGACCAGAAGCATTACGCTCCAACATCGTGAAAGACTTGGTCTGTTTTTGGAGAAGCGTGCTCTTACTGGCTGCGAACGAGATGCAGAGACGTGTGAAGAATTTCACAGATTTTTAGACAACATGGAAGCACATGCTCCTGCCAAGAGAGTTGTGTACCCAGACATGCAAATAGCCGATGGGAAAAAGAGACCTAGTATTGCGGCAAAGTCCTGAATGGCTTCTTGTGATAGAAAAGGATAGTGGTTGATTTGGCAGAGTTATAGAAAAAATCACCTGAAAGAGCCAAACAGACCAAAATTTGGCATATTCCAAAAGTTCAACTAAATAAATTCAAATGTTTTGTTTTTAAGACATAGTTCATTTTTACTTGATGAATTTATAAAACTCGTTTAGTTAAATAGACAATTACATGGTTATTTACAAAACAACATGTCCAAGCATATTTTGCCATACTATGCAACCCAATGCAGAATATGGCAAAATATTTAGTGGCATAATATATTGCCATAGTTTTATTTAAAATCCAGCCCTGCAATAGAGTCACCAAAAGACTACCATATTTTTTGTATTATTAAAATTTTAATAAGTTATATTCATATAATTATTTAAATTGCATATTTTACACTAATTCATTATGCCTAGCAAAATTAATGATATATTCTGTTCACTAAATAATGAACATCCTCTTTCTTGTAACCAAACTTGCTATAATATGGAATCAGTGGTTCTTTGCAGTCCAAACTGATCTTGTAACAGCCAAGTTTTCCCCCAAGTAAAGTCAAGGATTCTACAAGTCTAAAACAGAAAACATTTCAACCTATTTGTAGGAAAAGTATATGGTTATAATTAGTTAGTTTTCATCTTTTGGAGGTCAGTTTGGTAACTTTAGTTATTTGTGTCTGTTGATTAATAAGTATGTGTTAATTACCAGTATTTTAACTGTATATACTTACACTTTGCCAAAATGCTTTCCTCTGTATTCAGTGTGCACTACAACCTCTTCTATACGACCTCTCTGTTTTAAAAATACATATGTAAGTACTCTGTATACTAGTATAATCTGTACAGTATGTGTGAAGATGTTATCTAGAATGAATTGGACAACAAAATCTAGTATAGTATGTTGGAAATAAATTTAAGTTTCATACCATGGCTATTTCATGAATAAATTTCTGTTCAAGAATTAGCGATGCAGCTGCGACAATTTTTCTTGTGTCTGTATTTTCTATCACGGCAATGTAGTATGTGTTTGGGCATTCTTTCATCTCTCTAAATCTTCCTAAATATATAATTAGTTTACAAGGCATGTTTCAACACAGATTCGTTAAACTGCGAGTAATAATTATCTTACGCTGATATTTCTCTTCTGTTATATCACCAACTTTTGTGAGTTGAGCAAGAAGATCAATATAACCTAAAGATTAAGAATAAAGTTGTGTTTGTAATCTGTGTTTGGGGGTGGATAAAATTGAATATTCAGGTAGGTTTCATCATACAATTGCAGACTTGTTCCCCATGGACAAGACCACAATTGTGGGATACCCATTTTGTACCTTTATCATAATCACCAACAGACAGTGGTCTCATGACAAAATTTTCACCAAGTTTTGAAGGTGAGACTGATATATCTAGTCGCTTTTGACTTTCATCAAAATTTATAGACTTAAGAAGTTTCTCATCAAACAGAAACTGACAACATTCATCAGATGTAATATGATTCTAGGAAATTTAAAATTTTCAGTAAATAAGTACATGTTATAGAACAGATATTTATTAGTCGGAATAAATATAAGGGAGTTGTAGCACATGCAGTATTTGATGTATATTTGCAGTTGTTTGATTATAGTGTTGAGTACTTTGTAGTTTAAGATGGATAATACTGGACGAATAAGGATGGTCTGGATGGACTTTCTGGACCTCTTGTATAGAACTGATAGGCCAATAGGGAACAAAAGAACAAAGTTAAATATATAGAAAGATCAGTAAGGTTTAGGGTAGAATATCTTCAAAGTTTACTGTATAATTTGTAGTGTACGGAAACTATCAGCTGTGTCAAAATGTCATCGACGTGGCATATGGGCAGCATGTGACATTGCAGTTTACGGAAACATGAGATGTTCGTATAATTTTGACTTATAAAACACTGAAAATGTACACAGCTACTATCTAGTTTGTTATATATGTACATAAATACAATATAAAACTTAAAATCGCCCTTACTTCTGCCATAGTATTTTCTTGTTTTCACTTTCACACTTTCAATAATATTTGTAAACAAACGTAAACATTCGATTTTGACGCTCGGAATTAAATGCCGCTCAAAGTTGCTGAGTCAGCAGTGAGAGATTATCGCGTCAAAGGTGAAGGCTGGATCGAGCTAGAGTTTCTTGGGTAATTTTCAATTGGGTGTTTGGGTATTTCTGTAATTCTCACCAATTTTTTTTGTAATTATTATATATTACTGTAATACTGCCTGGTAAGTACGAAGATAATGGTTTGTATCATTTGATAAGTACCATCTTAGTAAAAGTCTGACCAGATTGCTAGTTGGACAGGACCTAACCCTAACCTTGACCAACGGCACCAACCCTGAAGTAGATAATTATGAAAGTCACACTAGTCTGCTTCAGGTTGGTTAGATTTGAGGTTAGGTCCAGTCCTACTAGCTATCCGGTCCAACTTTTATACCTGCCTTCTGTGACTGATGTTGTGCAATATATGCAGTTGTCAGATTATACCATGGTTCGTGGCCAGTTGCATGTGAGAAAAGTGTTTCAAGTTTGACTCTACTAAACATCACTAAGTTCACTGAACTTCCCACTTCCCAGGGCTTTATATATATATATTGGTTTTAATTGTTTTATTTCAGATATTTATGAAATTAAATAAATGATCCTAAGAAGGATTTTGAAACCAACCATTTTCACAACATTGAAAGGCATCAAGAGAAGTTGTCAGTCATTTGTCAAGGGCATGGAGCTGAATGAATTAGTCAGACATCTTGAGAACTATGCTCCATTATCATTGGCTGAAAGCTGGGATAACGTTGGCCTTCTTGTTCAGCCATCAACCACAAGTCATTTAGTGAGCTCAATCCTCTTAACCAATGATCTCACAGAAGCAGTCATGGAAGAAGCTATTCGGAAAAACACAAATATGATTTTATCCTATCATCCTCCAATATTTATGCCTCTTAAAACCTTGACAAGAAATTCTTGGAAAGAGAGAGTTGTGTTGAAGGCCATTGAGAATAGAATAGCAATATATTCTCCACATACTGCATTTGATGTTGTCAAAGGTGGAGTGAATGATTGGCTGGCGAGTGGTTTAGGGAAAGGGACAGTTAGACCGCTAAAGAATACACTTGTTGATGGAAAGTTGGGGACACATAAAGTGAACATTGTTGTTCCTAACGATCAAAGTAAAGTTGATGAGTTGGTAACTAAATTAAAACAAGCAGATGAGAACATTGATGTTAATGTTGGAGAACTTTTGTAAGTAAATAGATTTTTGGTTTAGATTTAAATTAGGGGTCTATTACACATTTGCAATTATCACTTTCCATATTTGGCTAGAAAAGAAACTTGTAATTATCTGCAGTTGTCTAGTGAAGGACTAAAGACTACAGTCTTCATAGTCGAGGACTATAGTCATCATAGCCTAATATTGCTATGGATATAATACAACCTTGCATAATTTTTTTTCTGATTAATATAGACATGATGTAGATGTAAATTTCAAATGCAATGCTGGTTCTTTGGTGAAAATAATGAATTTGTTAAACAGTGATTTTTCAGAAATGTTAAAGAGAACTGATGTTTTTAGTCTGGCTAAGGTATGTTGCAAACTTTACTGCCGTCACGTGAGATTTTATTAAATCTTAGTTCTTTCCAGATATACTATCTTGCAAACAATGGTAATTTTTTATCAAGATTGAACATTATTCCTTATTCAGGTGCCATTGCAAGACACTGGCATTGGCCGTTTGTGTACGTTGGAAGAAGCTGTTTCAGTAGAGACTATGATAAAGCGAATTAAGCATCATTTGAAGCTGGACAATGTTCGTTTTGCACCGGCAAAGCTAGGATCTCAAAATGACCTCATCAACACCATTGCCATTTGTGCAGGTTCAGGCGGGAGCATTCTGAAAGGTGTTAAAGCTGACATGTATTTGACAGGTGAAATGTCACACCATGACGTGTTAGATGCAGTTTCCAATGGCATTAATGTTGTTTTGGGGGAACACAGCAATACTGAACGTGGCTTCTTTAAAGATGTCTTTTCCAGTGTTTTGTCGGTTATGCTTGATGGGAAAGTAGGAATCCATCAATCGACCATTGATGCAGATCCTATTATTATAACTTAATGTACAATGATGACACTGTCAGTCAGGTTACAAGATAAATAAATTTGAATAAATAAACAAATAAAACATGCTGGTCCAGTGTAGGTAGAATTCTGTAAGTTGCTGTGGTTTTAAAAAGAATTAAAGACATTTGGTGTTTCTGGCAAATATGGGGCATTGACCCCATTAACCCCACATTGAGGTGATGGGTACTTGCATAAATTATATGGATCAAGCCAAAGGTCCCGCCCCCAAAAAGTTAAAAATTCAAAACATGGCGGCCAAAGTTGGCGTAAGTAGGTAAGTAATCGTTCATTTACTTCACCAAAAATTTATAAAATCGCCAATTTTTATCGTGTTCTTAGCGCCATAAAATTGTTTGAATGATTGAAATATTTTGCTTGGTTTTAGTTCGCGATATAAGGATGCCTTAGAGCAAACGTCGGCGTACAATGCGCGGTTAGGCTTTGAACGTAAACAAAGGAGTCCATTCCTCGACTCTCAAACCGGCGTAGCTCAAGTTAGTTGTCATCTGTGGAAAAGTAAGTTATCAAGACGAGCACCAGCTTACCCGTATCAAATATGTAGCTACCCTGGACGTCGCTGGAAGCGAAAGCCTCGCGAACGGGTCGTTGAACAAGAAAGCGAACCAGTGGTTGAAGAATCGCCTCAAGGTCGGTATATATTTTGGAGGAAACTTTACTTGTTTAGGATGGTTTTTATACAGGGAATATTTTTATACAGGGAATATTTTTATATTTGTATATTTTATATAGAGAGGTTTATTGGTGTTTTTCAATTGTTGCAATTTTAAAATTAGAATATGAAAATAATTTGTAACTTTTGGGTGGCCAAAGATGTTGAATTTTAAGATGAAAAAGATAGCATTCTTTTGTGTAGATTTTCTCGATGTATTTATAGTGAAATATTTTATCACTAGCCAGTGATCTTACGAGAGGCATTTTCCCCCTGAAAATATTCAAAATGACATGTTCAGGGGGGGGGGGGGTGAATGCCTCTCATATGCACACTGCCTACAAACATGTAGTGCATTTTGTTGACGTCATGGTGTGGTGGTGGGACTACTGTATTATCTCTATTCTGTGCTGCTAGCAGGCTATTCTGGTTTGTGTGACGAAACTACAGAATAAGATCATAAGTACTTCAATTTTTCAAACAAATGCCTTTTTGGGGAAGTTAGTTGGGCTAACGCACATGTTGAATAAATGCTAGAGAAACATGCACATCAATAAGACCTGGGATGGGCTCCCTGTGATTTGAGATGTACTCATTCAGTCATTCTGCTGTACATAGTAACAATGGCTTCAACCAGTGGCATTGCTGTAAGTCAACCGGTGGTGCCTACTGTGGAAGCAAGCGTTAGCAATGTCGAAGAAAATACTGAGTCAGCAGAAGTTGAAGCTATCAAAGAAAGTGAGGAGGAGAGTGAAGAAGAGTCGGACCCTGATGATGATCAGAATGCGCTGAAAGCAGGAAGATTTGGCAGGCCATCGAAGAAAGGTTTAAATACATTGGGCATTCCTAATTACAAGGTACAGTTCAGATAGATCTAAGGGTGGAGTCAAGGGGAGCTAGAGTCAGGTCCCCCTCCCCTAGAATAACATGAACACATTCCTGGAATATCTGGCATTCTTTGCCAGGGGAGCTTTAGGTATACCCCTGTTCTCACATTCTGGTGATTAAAGAACTATTGCTACCTTTATCCTCCGGAAAACTAGTTGTCAACAGAATTGTTGACATTGCTAAATTTTATTGATGTGTTTCTTATCAATCTATTTTATTTAAATGATGAAGGTTGATCCAAGCACTCTTAAAATAAAGAATTATACAAAAGAAGAATTAGCCAAGATGACTTATGAAGAAAGGCAAAAACCTTATATTTGTGAGAGTAAGTTCTGCTGACTATGTTGATCAGTACAAGGCATGTTTTGTGCTGCAGGACAGCATCCTCCAATTTTGGCCAACATTGTGAAAAAGAGAGCCAATACTACCGAGTCAAGCAACTTAATTATTTTTTCCCCTGTATGTTTGTGTATCCCAGCACTATAAACTTAATTAAACCCCATCTCAAACTTTGATTATATTACATTCATTTGCCAACTTTTAGTTTGTGGCAAACGATATAAAAATGGTCCTGGGTTAAAATATCATTACACACACTACAACCACGATCAAGACGACTCATCAAGCGACACAACAGAGGTCAACCCACCAGGCTCAGCTTTACCAGGCTCACCTATGGTTGAGTCTAACCCACAACCCTCTGTTACGACTACTACAGTAGCGGTAACAAAGGAAAGTCAGCTGGGAATTGTGAATCCAAATGACTATTGTGATTTTTGTCTGGGTGATGCAACTAAAAATAAGAAGACATTGATGTCAGAGGAACTGTTGTCTTGTGCAGACTGTGGACGGTGTGGTGAGTTACTTTACTGTCGTTCCAATTGAAGTGTTGCTCAAATATTGATTCAATACATTACCTCGGGCTGACCAATTCATTTCATCAAGTTCCTCGAGATATTCATCTTGTATTTGATAATATGTCTTGTTTCTCTTACAGGTCATCCTAGTTGCTTGCAGTTTACAGAGAAACTTACTGCTAAAGTGAAACAATATCGATGGCAGTGCATTGAGTGTAAATCTTGTACTTTTTGTGGTACATCAGATAATGACGTATGTATTTTGATTGTGTGTTTATGAATTATTCAATATGGGTTGCATTGTGGAAGAATAACAATTGATAGTTTCAGTCTTCATCTTTTAGCATGCTACCCTGAGAGTCTGGTTTAAAACGATAAATGAATGCAATCGATTCCTCTGCATGGAGGCAGAGAGGAATTAGATTCTTGACCCAGAGAAGCAAAAAGATTAAACCAGAGACAGAGTTGCGAGCGAAAACATCTCTGTCCCTCGGATATTAATGTTTTCATTGTCCAGATGACAAAAAGTTTAATTTGGCCTGATGATCGTTTTCCCAATTTCCACTTGTGTTGATATATAGTATTATAGAGGATATTAGACGGTGGCGCGAAGAGATGACTTTTTATCTTCGAGTGGTGAAAACAATATTTTACGAACGAGCGCAGCGAGTGAGTAAAATATTGTTTTTAACACGAGAAGATAAAAGTCATATCTTCAAGCCACCGTGTAATGTTCTGTTTATTATATAGTCCCAAGCAAAAAATTGTATAACTATACTAAACTAGTCACGTGTTCGATATCTTCACTAGTGAAGATATGGAAAATATGTCACTGTGTATTTCTCAGTATCTCACTCTCTACTATATAATAAAACTGTATATCAACACGGAAAATGTTTTATATTTGTTAAATAAGTCGCAATATCTTTCTTTTCCAAGGATCAATTGTTATTCTGTGACGACTGTGACCGAGGCTATCACATGTATTGTTTGGACCCTCCTATGGATACACCACCTGAAGGTAAGACAAGACAACCAGTTTGGTTATGTGTAGGGTTCTTTTCAACATCTGCTGTCAGTGCTAAATTTCATTCTTCATTTTTAGGGAGCTGGATATGCAAGTTATGTGAACAAAATGAGATGGTCTCTAGCTAGGTAGTCGTAAATGCCCTATTAGTAATGAAATTTTCAATCTTCAACATCATATGCACAGCCACAAGCTCATGCAGCCAGACAGATGGAAAGAGTAGTAGACTCTAATTCTTATAATAGAGACACAGAGTAACATATGTTACAACTGGTTATATGTTAATACTCTGTGATAGAGAGGTTCAGATTTGACTTCCACTACCTCTCACAGTCTCACTGGCTTGGTAGTCGCATCTGATTGGTTAATCGGATGTATCCTATCAAACGCATCCGATTGGTTATTAGTCCAGTAATGGTAGCGGTAGTCAAATCTGAACCTCCCCAATATGACAGTAAAGAAATTCAAATTTTTACCTATAGATATCTGAGAAAAATGTCTCGACAATTGTATTGTGTATTGAGTAATGTGTATTATATTTGCCGTGGCCTGCAAAAGACTGTACGTTTCTGGGAATTCTAGCAAGAAAAGGACGTTAATTTTGTGGTCTCATATAAATGTACGACGTCACCGTTCTTTTTCGACATACCGAATCACAACCAATCACAACTCATGAAACAAATACATACGCTGTATACCATCCACATAGCTCAGGCTAGTGGTACCATCATACAACGAAGAACATTTTACGGAATTGGTACGAAGGCCGGATGGAGGACAGTGATTTTTTCAACCTTTGTAAAAATCCTTGAAAAGCGATAAAAATACGGATATTCATCCCACAATTTATAAAAGGCAAGTTGAATTTTTCATACTGAATTTTACCATGCAATCAACGACCAATTTCAGAAAGCTTGAAAAAATCACTGTCTAGTGGGCGATCAGGATAGCACTATGACCTATAGCCTATGTGACTTTTGTACAACCGACCGGAGTAACAATACATTTGAAATAGGAAACAGAATTGTATCAGTCTATCTTTTCATCAAATGAAATACAAACACATCTGTCACTCCCAACACCGTTCTGTTAATTTACATGTACGTACGGTTTTGTGCAGACGCACAATGATATCGATCGAAGAAAATTGATTTATTTTTTTTTTTTAATATCACACCACTTTGGTCTTTGCTTCATCGCTCAAATTCGTCATCGCTTGATTCGAACGTTCTTTTTAGAACAATTTTCTGCTTTAAGGCCATTTTCCACTAGGCGAATTTTTTCGCGCGACGCGAAGCGAAAACCGAAATCCGGCAACGTGATTGGTCGGCGAAAAAATTCGCGGCGAAAAAGTAGGATCGCTTCCTACTTTTTATCTGTTCGCGCGAACAAATTCGCCTAGTGGAAAACGGGCTTTAGCCAGTTGAGTGAAGCACTTGTGGTTTTTTGGTAACCACGCATGCTTTTCAAGGTGGGAGTCCCGGACCCTTGGTCGGACCTCTACACAAGGTCTTTTAAAAAATAATTGAGGAGTAAGTGTCACCTTTACATGAAAGTCTTCCTGCCCAATCTGTTCCCAGAGATTGCTCGCTACTGGGTCAAGATCTTGAGAACATAACTTACACAGAGTTTTAACCAGAAAAATATGCAAAAGAGAAGATGCAAAACTGAATCTAACTTCATTAATAATTAACAAAGTATTCAGATTTCAGTAATCCACATTTACCTATTGTATCAGTAATGATAATGTTTGCCACAGTTCTAGAAAAGTTACATATTTCACCAAAGTGGCGGAGGTGTGGGGGGTCTACCCAACGAATTGTCATTTGAGGGGAGGCGGGGGGCTTCGAGGTTGCGACGTGGCAGCCGGAAATGATGATATCAACAAATCCAACATGGCTTCATGATAATTCAGTTGAGGATTAACTCTGTAAAAGTTGATATCAAAACAAATTAAGATGAGCGAGGAAAGCATCATTGCAGAAAGTTATAGCAATCTAAAGTCTGCTATTTTGTTAGGACGAACAGATATTGTCAGAGGGATTCTTTCAACTGCAGCAGAAAGTAAGTTTTAGAATTTGCAGTCTGCTCATTTTATGTGCAAATTGCAAGTCATGTGTGTTTGTTTTTGTTTTATATATACGGCTTTCATTTGTCATTCATGTGTTATATGTTTTTAGCCACAATGTTGGTGTAAAATTACTGGCTTATCCATCTTAAAATTGTTGATGTTATAATATGTATATCCGAAAAATTCCAAATGTGATGTCAATTTTTAATACATATTAAAAGAGAAAAATAGTCAGGAATTTTAGAATTTTTACATAAGATTCATGCAGTTAAGGTGTTATGGAGACTGGGAAATATCAATTATCCAATCCTTAAGGATGTTTAGTCATTCTTGAGGATTCACTCAAGACTCAAGTCACTCTTGAAAGTGTCTCTGGGAATTAATTGTCAAATGATAGATTTCATCTCAGCTTGCAGACTTGTGCCATGATTGATGATTGTTTACACGCTCAACCTTGCTGTGAGCAATCAAAGTCTAATATGCACAGCAGACATCTGTTAGTCTGTAGTCACAGATTCTTAACTATTGCCTCTTCCTTTTGTGGAACAAATGCCATAATCCAAGATAAAATATTTTTGTAATTGAAGAGGGAACCAAGATTGAAGAGGATTGAAGAGGATTGAAGAGGGAACCACAAAATTGTTTACTATTGAGGGAGGACAACTGCCCCCCCCCCCC
>CACRXK020000302.1:33397-44678 GCA_902702795.2 Paramuricea clavata
CCCCCCCCCCCCCCCAATTAGTCATGAAGTTAAAGATGATTTCCACTCCGTTCTGTGCATCAGTTCTGCTCATAACAAAGGGGGACCCCCAGATATAAACATTGCCCACAGGGCTTTCAGAATTATTCTGAGGGCCATTCCATTTAATGTACACACCCCCCTATGGATGAGGTCAATAAAATTTGAACCCCTAAGAAAAAAAGATCAAAGTGCCGACACAAACACCCCCCCAGAAATTAAGAAATTTTTGCCTTACCCCTCAGAAAAAAACGCAAAGATCAAAGGATGCCGACGCACACAACCCCTCAGAAACGGCTTTTTCAACCCCCCTCGGAAATTCTCGTCCATAGGGGGGGGTGTATATTAAATGGAATGGCCCTCAGAGTAGGCATCTGTTTTGATAAAGTAGGCAGCTGTTGGAAGGGGGGCGGTCTAAAATTTGAAGACTTGGAAAATTGATTGATCCCTCAATTTCCATAGCTCACCCCACCTATACTTTATGACCAGTCCCTTGCTTTCATTCTTCAACAAGGTAACTTCAAGATTTAAGATGGCAAATAACTAATAAAATCAGTTTAACGAAATAGTACGTCGTTTTCGAAAATAACCAGGCTATAAATTATAGACCAAGTTGAGGAAAAATAACTTTGTTTGAAAGCTTAGAGTGGAGGAAGGAGAGCAGAATTGATAATTCAAGTACTAAACAAAGTAATCGGTGGTAAACCTCGTAGCACCTGCTGGAGCTCCGGTGGCCGCCAGGTTATTTTGAAAGCCCTGTGCCCAAATTTTGCATCTTTCGAACTTTTTTGAATTGAAACATACAGTTTATATTCATTTACAAGCATAGCGGACCAGAAAAGTGTTAGATATTCAGTTAATATATCATATTTTGACAAATATAGCAGTTCAAAATGTAAAGAAAGTTATTTGGGTGAATTGGGTCATTCTAAGAAGAAATGTATTGTATCTTTATAGTAAAAAAACACTGTCAAAGTTTCCAGATATGATGTCATTAGGTGAATTTTTGGTACAAAAAACAAAGGAAAACTAATTTCAGTAATTTGCAATTCACCTAATGACATCATATCTAGAAACTTTGACAGTGAAAAAGTTGATCAAGATGGGATTTTTTATTATAAAGATATTACATTTCTTCTTCGAATGACCCAAATATTACACATACCAAAAATGTGGGCATATTGGGGATGGATACTCAAGGAACCTGACAGATCATTTATGATCCTGACAAGAATCTAAGAAGATTCTGACCTGAGTAAGGTATGTTTACATTTCAAGCATTCTACTTTAGGCAGGTTTGAAAATGGATTCTTTGAGGATGATGAAGAGGAAACTGATGGAGAAGATTTCCGGATCAAAAAATGGGATGAAGATTACGAGGATAATCCGTACGATATTCTTCGTGTCATGTTGAATTACATTGATAATGATGCTGGTACTGCATTGCATTTGGCAACCAAGGTAAGGATTTAGGTTAGGAGTTGGTCGGCTGGTTGTGGGTGGTTCAGTTGGTTAGCCAGTTGGTTGTTGAGTCAGCCAATCATTCAGGCTGTTGGGTTGTTCAGTTTACCTGTTTGTCAAGCCAAAAGTTGGCTTCAGGTTTCATAGCTATGTTTTATCAGGGTAGGTAGATCAGAAAACATTTTTCTAATGGTTGGCGTTTGCCTATTTGCCAAAGAAAAACACTAAATGGCCAATTTTATTCTGCACGGACATTGAGGACTGATCAAATAAAATGCACAGTTTTCATTTAAATTAATTTAAAGGTATATTATTTGATTAGTATCAACTATTCATAAAGCATAATTTAAGCAAGAGAAAGAAGGAACACAAAACATTTTCTTGGCTTTGTTGTGACTAGCAAAACAATCACTTCACAATTTTATTGTACCAAACATGCAGAAAATTAGAAAACAATATTTGTGGGACAAAGACATTTCGGTTGTATAGATCATTGGGACTGCTTACCACAAGTTGATTGTTGATACTAGGCACATCTGTCATTGTAAATATTGAAAACTTAGCCTTAGGTGGTGTTTACATGAGACCTACAGGGAGGACTGACCCTACCTGTAAGGCTGATTTTCACCTTCGTTTACATGGAGAAATTCTACCCTGCATGAATGGCTGGCCTGCAAATTTTTACTGAAATGGACTCTTTGCGCATGTGTACTGTAGTTGCCAAATTTTGCTCTCCCTGTTGCGTTTATATGGGAAATGTCCAGCCCTACTGGGCGAAACCATGGACGGATTTACTGGGGCGGGGGGTAGGGGGGTTAAACTCCCCCCTAGAATCTCTCTAACCCCTCTTATAAACCCCACCAAAATTTTGCTTCACCCTTCCTATTGTGTGTGAAAGTCTTTAACCCTAACGCCTAACCCCTGCTGAAGCTTGCTCAGTGTTGCCGCTTGCGCCCCACTTGAAATTTTTCTACCCCTCCTTTCAAAAAAATGAAAATCCACCATTGGGCAAGACCTCGGGTAAACAATGGCGAGATCTCACCTAGGAGCTCTCATATAAACAAAAAATTTTTAATAGGGATCTATAATAACATGCGGGATCTCGACTAGGAGGGCTGGCCCTCCCTTCATGTAGGGCTCATATAAACAGGGCCTTAGTCGGTTGGTTGGTCAGTCAGCTGGTTGATTGGTTGGTTGGTCCTTTGGATGGTCAGTTAGTCAGTCACAAACCTTGACTGTACCTGTGTACCATAATATTTTTAAAATGTCCAAAAATAAAGTGACGCAAAAATGTACTACAATTTAATTGCTGCAATATCGATTTCCAGCCAACAATTTGAAAAAAATATAAAATAAACTCAACTAATTTCTTCGGCAAATACCCCTAACTGTTTCTCTAAAATTACTATTACGCCAAAACACTAAGCAAGGATTTACCAAAGAGTTTGCATATGTCATAGACATCGTAAAAGTCCATATACTATAATAATGTTTTTTATCAAATCCCCAGTCATCATTTAAGACGTAGTGAAACAAAAAAAACAGACTAGGAATGTAGCATACAAGAAGGCTTAAAATAATAGCAATAGCAGTGACTGTCGATCGTAGAATCTTCTTTTCTGCAACAATTTCGCTAGTCGATGGTGTCTGTGTGCATTTAATAGCGCGTCGATGCCGAGTTACCAGTTTATATGTCCATACCCATGTGAACACCACAATAAAAACGGTCAAAACAATAAGTACAAGAGCACCTAAAACCACATTCCATAATTTATCGAAGAAGAGCATTATAATTGTTATACTTAAGGCAAGAAACCATGAGAAAAATACGATTATTTTTAACCGATACTTTGTGATGAAATTCTGGTATCGATATGGGTATGCCAGTGTAATAAAACTTTGCAAACTTAGGATTAAAATTGTTGCCAGTGAGAGATTAATGCAAGTAAATGTGCTTATTTGAGCTGCTCTCCAAATTGTACCAATTTGTAACCCCTGTATATTACCAGCGATTGTGATAACTGTAATTATGAACAACGGTTGTACGAACGCAGTTACACAGATGTCTGTGGTCGCCAATGCCAGAAAAATAAAATTCTGCATGTTTCGTAAACGGCGGTTTTGACAGTACGCTGTAATAATGAGACCATTTGCGACTGTTCCAAAAAACGACACCAGAATGTTTACAATAACGATAACTATTTGTGCAGCTTGCGATCCTGAAGATAATGTTCTATGCACTGCAGGGTATTCTGTGCCTGTTGCCACTACTTCTGTGTGACCGGCCATTGATGAACAGTTTTGTATTTTTCAACGTACACGATGCTTATAAAAATATGCTTATAAAAATATTTTCAACGAACGTTTGTATTTTAAGCAATATTCAGTAGGCAATGACAATGTCAATGACAATGTACGTATAATTTTGTTCACTTTACTTTTAGCGGAAAGCTTATATATTATTAATTATTGCATGCAGGGAAGGTTTAATATTTAAGACGAAACGAATGAAAATATTTATTAAATTCAAAGTTATTAATTAAAGTCAAACCATATTGCTTTCTAATATAGTGATGAATAATATTTCAGGTTGTTTAAAAACATCATATTAAAAACTGATGTGAATCGATTTTAGAATTCACTTTTGCTAATTGGGATAACGAATGCGGATAGTTTAGTATAGCCCATATTGGTCTGGAGATGACTTTGAAAATTGAAATTATTAAAAAATTTTACCTTGATATTAAATATCTTATATTTACTTGAATATCTTATATTTACTTGATATCTTATATTTACTTGAATTTGAATTTACTGTAATGAATTCGCCAATGAATATTTACATTTTCAATGACAGGTAAAGCCAAAGGACACAGAACCATTAATTGAAATCCCAATTGAAATCCTACACCCAAAGCATGCATTACTAGTTTTACTACCTATAATAAATTACTACCTAAATTACTACTTTTACTATCTTAGTTAGGAATATCACAAATAGATCAGTAACACTCATGCTAGGAATGTATACTCCAGTTCATATTTCTTACTATAAAAATCCGGTGCAGCTTCTGCTTAAAGGAAGTTAATGTTAATGTTTCAATGGATTTTAAAGATCTAGGCAATTTATCATTCATAACGTCCAAATACCCCCAACTATTTCTAATGTAGTGATGAATTTGCATAGTTGTTTAACATTTGAGGTTGATTAAAACCATATATTAAAAAGGTGAATCGATTTTAGAATTAACTTTTAATCCTAGAACTCATCCCACAATAGAGTATTTTTGGGTGCGATCGTGTTGAATGAATAACATTAAAATGTTCAAACTTTTCGTTCGAAATTTTCCTAACGAAAGTGCATTTGCAAAAAAAAAATTTCGTTAAAAATTTTTGATTGACGGGTTTGAACAAAAGTTCATAAATGGCCGCGTCCAGCACAAAGAGAACCCTGGGTACGAGGTTGTCATTACGCCAAACGTGATTGGCTGATTTGTGATCACGTGGCTTTAGATAAACGCAATTCACTCTGGCTCATCTTGGTCTATTTTTAGTGGCATGGTTGTATTTCAGTCAACCTAAATGGCATTTTCAGTACAATTTTCATGAGGGCAGCTCCAGAATTGCAGATCCCATGTTGTTTATATAATGTGCAGTAATAAAAATTTAATAAAATTAGGTATGCTTAGACAGGGCTCAAAATAACGGGAGATAGGTCTACGGTCAAAATGACCGCGGGTCAACTTGATTTTAGTTCGGTCAAAATCTGTCATTGATACGCTTACACTAACAAACTATTGTGAAACAAACTATTAAAAACTTGTTTTCAATCATCATAGTTTCATATTTTAATTCAAGACATCAGCAATCACATTGGAAGGCATGAAAATGTGGCCGGTCTTTTTTGTTGTGATAAGCAACAAAATCTCTTCACAACTTTATTGTACCAAACATGCACAAAATTAGACAATAATATTTGTGGGACAAAGACGTTTTGGTTGTTTAAATCATTGTCATCATTGGGACTGCTTACCACAAGTTGATACTAGGCACGTCTGTCGACTGTCATTGTAAATATTGAAAACTTAGGCGGTGTTTACATGAGCCCTACATGGAGGACTGACCCTACCTTAAGGCTGATTTTCACCTTTGTTTACATGGAGAAATTATATCCCCACATGAAGGACTGGCCTGCGAATTTTTACTGAAACGGACTATTTGCGCATACGTACAGTATAGTTGCCAAATTTCCAGCCCTACTAGGACCCTCCCTGTTGCATTTATATGGGGAATTTCCAGCCCTACTAGACGAGACGTCGGGTAAACAATGGCAAGATCTCGCCTATAGGAGGGCTGGCCCTTCTCTCGTATAAACAAAATCCATTTTTATTTGGCATCTATAATAACATGCGGGATTTCACCTAGGAGGGCCAGCCCTTCATGTAGGGCCAATATAAACAGGGCCTTAGTCGATTGGCTGGTCGCTTAGCTGGTTGGTTAGTTGTTTGATCCTTTGGATGGTCAGTCAGTCGGGAACCTTGACTGTACCATAATATTCTTAAAATGTCCAAAAATAAAATGACGCAAAAATGTACTACAATTTATTCGCAATATCCATTTCCAGTCACCAATTTGAAAAAAATAGAAAATAAACCCAACTAATTTCTTCGGCAAATACCCCTAACTGTTTCTCTAAAACTACTATTACGCCAAAACACTAAGCAAGGATTTACTAGTGAGTTTGAATATGTCATAGTTGCCGCAATATTCCATATACTATGATAATGGTTTTTATCAAATCCCCAGTCATCATTTAAGACGTAGTGAAACAGAAAAAACAGAATAGGAATGTAGCATACAAGAAGGCTTAAAATAATAGCAATAGCAGTGACTGTCGATCGTAGAATCTTCTTTTCTGCAACAATTTCGCTAGTCGATGGTGTCTGTGTGGATTTAATAGCGCGTCGATGCCGAGTTACCAGTTTATATGTCCATACCCATGTGAACAGCACAATGAAAACGGTCAAAACAGCAAGTACAAGAGCATTTAAAACCACATTCCATAATTTATCGAAGAAGAGCATTATAATTGTTATGCTTAAGACAAGAAACCATGAGAAAAATACGATTATTTTTAACCGATACTTTGTGATGAAATTCTTGTATCGATACGGGTATGCCAGTGTAATAATACTTTGCAAACTTAGGATTAAAATTGTTGCCAGTGAGAGACTAATGCAAGTAAATGTGCTTATTTCAGTTAGTTTCCAAATTGTACAAATTTGTAACTCCGGTACTGACTGTAAATTACCATCGATTTTGATAACTGTGAACAACGGTTGTACGAACGCAGTTACACAGATGTCTGTGGTCGCCAATGCCAGAAAAATAAAATTCTGCATGTTTCGTAAACGGCGGTTTTGACAGTACGCTGTAATAATAAGACCATTTGCGAATGTTCCAAATAACGACACCAAAATGTTTACAATAATGATAACTACATGTGCAGCTTGCGATCCTGAAGATAATGTTCTATGCAATGCAGGGCATTCTGTTGCTACTACTTCTGTGTGACCGGCCATTGATGAACAGTTTTGTATTTTTCAATGTACACGATGCTTATTGTTTAAAATATTTTCAACGAACGTTTGTATTTTAAGCAATACTCTGTTATATAGTCTCTGTAGACAATGATAATGACAATGTACGTAATATTAGTTTACTCCACTTTTATTGGAAAACTTATATATTATTGATTATTGCAGGGAAATAAAGGTTTAATATTTAAGACGAAACGAATGAAAAATATTTATTAAATTCAAAGTTATTAAAGTCAAACAATATTGCTTTCTAATATAGTGATGAATAATATTTCAGGTTGATTAAAAACATCAATCATCATATTAAAAACTGACCTGAATCGATTTTAGAATTCACATTTGCTAATTGGGAAAACGTATGCGGATAGTTTAGTATAGCCCATATTATTATTGGTCTGGAGACGGCTTTGAAATTGTTAAAAAAATTTACCTTGATATTAATCCACATCTTATATTTACTTTAATTTGAATTTACTGTAATGAATTCGCCAATGAATATTTACATTTTCAATGACAGGTAAAGCCAAGGGACACAGAACCATTAGTCCCAATTGAAATCCTACACCCAAAGCATGCATTACTAGTTTTACTACCTATAATAAATTACTACCTAAATTACTACTTTTACTATCTTAGTTAGGAATATGACAAATGGATCAGTAACACTCATACTGGGAATGTATACTCCAATTCATATTTCGTACTATAAAAATCGTGCAGCTTCCGCTTAAAGGAAGTTAATGTTAATGTTTCAATGGATTTTAAAGATCTAGGCAATTTATTCCATAAAGAAATTACCCGGTTAAAAAACGAATGTTTCAAATAATCCTGTTTAATTATTTTAACATGAAAATTGTTTATATTGAAATTTCTAGTCCTGTGGCCGTGATCAACAATTTATATTTTTCGGAATTTGTTTTTATATTTATTTGCAATAACCTTCATAACGTCCAAATACCCCTAACTATTTCTAATATAGTGATGAATTTGCATAGTTGTTTAACATTTGAGGTTGATTAAAACCATATATTAAAAAGGTGAATCGATTTTAGAATTAACTTTTAATCCTTGAACTCATCTCACAATAGAGTATTTTTGGGTGCGATCGTGTTGAATGAATAACATTAAAATGTTCAAACTTTTCGTTCGAAATTTTCCTAAAGAAAGTTGCAAAAAGAAATTTTCGTTAAAAATTTTTGATTGACGGGTTTGAACAAAAATTCATGAATGGCCGCGTCCAGCACAAAGAGAACCCTGGGTACGAGGTTGTCATTACACCAAACGTGATTGACTGATTTGTGATCACGTGGCTTTAGATAAATGTAATTCACCCTGACTCATCATTTAAATTAAATGTATATTATTTGATTAGTATCTACTGTTCATAAAGCATAAAAGCAAGAAAAGGAACACAAAACATGTTCTTGGCTTTGTTGTGATAAGCAACAAAATCTCTTCACAATTTTATTGTACCAAACATGCCGAAAATTAGACAATAACGCTTGTGGGCAAAGACGTTTTGGTTGTATAAATCATTGGGACTGCTTACCCCAAGTTGATACTAGGCAAGTCTGT
Organism: Paramuricea clavata; assembly: GCA_902702795.2. Lineage (NCBI taxonomy): Eukaryota > Metazoa > Cnidaria > Anthozoa > Malacalcyonacea > Plexauridae > Paramuricea > Paramuricea clavata. Next base: position 42,052 of record CACRXK020000302.1, read on the forward strand.
CGACTGTCATTGTAAATATTGAAAACTTAGGCGGTGTTTACATGAGCCCTACAGGGAGGACTGACCCTACCTTAAGGCTGATTTTCACCTTTGTTTACATGGAGAAATTCTATCCCCACATGAAGGGCTGGCCTGCGAATTTTTACTCTAATGGACTATTTGCGCATACCTACAGTATACAGTAGTTGCCAAATTTCCAGCCGTACTAGGAGGGCTAGCCCTCCCCTGTTGCATTTATATGGGAAATTCCCAGCCCTACTAGACGAGACGTCGGGTAAACTATGGCAAGATCTCGCCTAGGAGGGCTGGCCCTTCTCTCATATAAACAAAATCCATTTTTATTAGGGATCTATAATAACATGCGGGATTTCACCTAGGAGGGCCAGCCCTTCATGTAGGGCTCATATAAACAGGGCCTTAGTCGGTTGGTTGATCGGTCAGCTGGTTGATTGATTGGTTGGTCCTTTGGATGGTCAGTTAGTCAGTCAGGAACCTTGACTGTACCATAATATTTTTAAAATGTCCAAAAATAAAATGACGCAAAAATGTACTACAATTTATTCGCAATATCCATTTCCATGCAGCCACCAATTTAAAAAAATATAAAATAAACCCAACTAATTTCTTCGGCAAATACCCCTAACTGTTTCTCTAAAACTACTATTACGCCAAAACACTAAGCAAGGATTTACCAATGAGTTTGAATATGTCATAGTTGTCGCAATATTCCATATACTATAATAATGTTTTTTATCAAATCCCCAGTCATCATTTAAGAGGTAATGAAACAGAAAAAACAGACTAGGAATGTAGCATACAAGAAGGCTTAAAATAATAGCAATAGCAGTGACTGTCGATCGTAGAATCTTCTTTTCTGCAACAATTTCGCTAGTCGATGGTGTCTGTGTGCATTTAATAGCGCGTCGATGCCGAGTTACCAGTTTATATGTCCATACCCATGTAAGCACCACAATGAAAACGGTCAAAACAGCAAGTACAAGAGCATTTAAAACCACATTCCATAATTTATCGAAGAAGAGCATTATAATTGTTATGCTTAAGACAAGAAACCATGAGAAAAATACGATTATTTTTAACCGATACTTTGTGATGAAATTCTGGTGTCGATATGGGTATGCCAGTGTTATAAAACTTTGCAAACTTAGGATTAAAATTGTTGCCTGTGAGAGACTAAGGCAAATATATGAGTTTATTCCAACTAGCTTCCTAATTGTACAAATTTGTAACCCCTGTAAATCACCACCGATTTTGATAACTGTGAACAACGGTTGTACGAACGCAGTTACACTGATGTCTGTGGTCGCCAGTGCCAGGAAAATAAAATTCTGCATGTTTCGTAAACGGCGGTTTTGACAGTACGCTGTAATAATAAGACCATTTGCGACTGTTCCAAAAAACGACACTAAAATGTTTACAATAACGATAACTATTTGTGCAGCTTGCGATCCTGAAGATAATGTTCTATGCACTGTATGGCATTCTGTGGCTACTACTTCTGTGTGACCGGCCATTGATGAACAGTTTTGTATTTTTCAATGTACACGATGCTTATTGTTTAAAATATTTTCAACGAACGTTTTATTGGAAAACTTATATATTATTGATTATTGCGGGGAAGGTTTAATATTTAAGACGAAACGAATGAAAAATATTTATTAAATTTAAAGAAGTTATTAAAGTTAGACAATATTGCTTTCTAATATAGTGATGAATAATATTTCCGGTTGATTAAAACTGACATATTAAAAACTGATGTGAATCGATGTGAAATCACTTTTACTAATTGGGATAACGTATGCGGATACTTAGTTTAGTATAGCCCATTGGTTTGGAGACGGCTTTTTTTTCCTTTTTTTTTTCTTTTCTTTTTCAAAAAAAACAAAAAAACAAAAAACAAAAAAAAAAACAAAAAAAAACCCCAACATAGTTAATGAGTTATATTGTACTTTCATCGAGTCTCCAAACCATGTATTCTATTAACTGTGGTCAAAATGGCCGGTGAGGTAAGAAAGTGGCCGGTCAAGAGGCATTTTTGGCCGGTCATTTTTTAGCCCTGGTATGCAATCACCATGCATAGAGAACGCTCACTGAACCATGGATTAATAATAGACCATTAATAATAGTCTATTGTTATATGGCAAGCATCACTTCCGGTGAAATGGCGCACTGTGATTGGCTGAGAAGCACTTTCAGCGGTCCATTACGTAAAAACAAACGCATGCATTTTAAAACAAAACAAAACAACAAAACTAATTGAAAATTATAATTGAATTTGTTATTAACAAGATATCTGTGAATGGTTTTTAGTGAAAAAGAAGGAATACATTTGTATTTTTTGTTTTTTTCGACCAAATGTGTACCACGCCACTAATATGCATTTTAAATCATACAATTGACCATTTGCGTAAAAGACTAAATTTTGATCTCAACAAAAATTTCATTACAACTTGAAAGAGCATCACAAAATTAGTAATATTCCAAAGTTTCGTTGCAAAATGTTGTAAAATGCGGAAAATATTGCCTTACGAAATTTGCAATTTTCAGTCATTTTAGATTACAAACCGGAAATTGACAGCCTCGAAGGGTTTGGGGCTGTCAATTTCCCA
>CACRXK020000302.1:50432-80100 GCA_902702795.2 Paramuricea clavata
TTGGTAACTAATTTAGTTACCAATTCACGCACGTAACACAAAAGTATACAAATTTGCCAACTTTAAAGGGCTATATTTTCCGTATTTTACAACATTTCGCAACCAAACTTTGTAATATTACTAATTCCAAGACGCTCTTTCCAGCTGTGGTGATAGATTTCGTTGTTCATACTTAGATTAAAATTTAGTCTAAAGCGCAAGTCGTCCATTGTAAGAAACTAGAACAATATAGTATCCAGACATGCCAGTTGTATAAACTTGTGAATTAGCAACGTTATAGCCAAGCATTAGGCAGTTAGCGTATAGCGTTGATCTGTTTCACATATTTCTAGATCCACACCTTGTTCACGACATGTGGCGTGCTGTTGATGAATCATTCAAGAAGCTTGGCTTTTCTTTAAGAGTACTTTTTGTTTCCGAAAATGCGGCAGATAGTAGCTCTGTACCGGGCTGTATAACTTGTTCAATTTCTCCTCTGCTCTTTACCAAACATGAAAGTTATTCAATTCATGTCTCATCTCAGAAGGTATAACGTTGTTGTATGTTGCACGTGATTTACTAGTAACTGAACAAAATCTAAACTAACTTTACTTATACTGGATAGCTATATATCATTTATAAACTGCTCTTCTTAGAGGTTCAACAATAGATATCTTTTATTGATCCAGAGGAATTCTAAACTCTGAACTAACTTTATGTATACCGGACAGCTCTATCACTAAAATGTTCTCCCTATAGAAGTCCTGTAAGGTCCATGGTCAAGTGTGTTGATGGTCCAGTAAGGCCCATGGTTGCAATACACAAGTCCAGTAAGACCCATGGTCTAGTGTGGCTTTAATGGTCCAGTGTGATGATACAGGAGGAATTTGAACGTTACAGTCTAGAGATGAAGAATAGAAATGATAAGAAAGCATTGAAAATGGGAAATGCTAGTCATTGCTTTTCATTGGATTTCGATTTTTGCAATATGTAGTTTGATTATAATTTCGCTACAGTCACAAGTGAGATGATTGTTTCGAGTTTGAATGCACGTTTTTTGGGGCACCCATGCAGTTATGTCTATTAGGGCTGGTTCACACTATCAAAGTTTCTGTGATCACAGTAGGAATTTTGCATCGGTAAATTCTAAGTTTTGAAGAATTTGTAAGAAATGTTTGGGGGAACTGACGAAGTGTTTAATATACCATCTCAAACATTTCTTACAAATCCTTCAAAACGTATAATTTACCTATGCAAAATTCCTACATTGATCACAGAAATTTTGAGAGTGTAAATCAGCCTTTAAATTTCAATCAATGCTCTAGTCTCATTTCTTCTTTGCAAACAACTTTATAGATACGCCTGTGTGGCAGTGAACCCCGTGCTCTGTGGTATAGCATTAATACGCTACTTCAATTATTCAGACTATCTAAAGGAATTGGTATTCCTCAAATGCAGGTATAATTTATAGAAATGAGTAATTAAGTATAAACACCGAAATTATTTGTAACTGCTGTATATTAAACCATGCTAGTGGATTTGAACGAGCAGTTTTTAGTGCAAAGTTTCGTCAGAACTTTAAAGTTGATTTTATGTCTCCTATACTCTATAGATATATGATTGGCCTGACTTAAAGTACAGAGCATTCCTCGTGGATAGTGGCCATGGAAGGACACTTAATTCAGTATGTTGTTTAATTCGTTTAATTGTGGTTTAACTAACTCTGGTTTAAATAAGTGGTTGACAACAATAGTTTATATATACTGTCACATTACATCATGAATACTACAATTTCTGAATTTTTGTTTAAATCTTTCTAGGATTCATTGTTGTTCTTAGTTGATGTTCTTGCTAATCTGAAATATAATCAGGTGCGTAGGATGAATTTCTCCCCCCCCCCCTTTCAATAAAGTTGGTGTAATTATTCTGTTCTATCGAACAAGGACCCGAAAATATTGAATCGTACACTGGCTTCACCCTATAGTACATGAACTTGTATAGCTCGTGGCAATTAAACTCTGTATAGCTCATTGATCAGAGCGCTTGCAGCGAAATTCCAGGACCACAGGTTCAATAGTTGCTTCCCTCCCGGTTCAAAATTTGCATACAATTTTGTTCGAAATTTCCATGAGCAAAAACCCTTCAACGTTATTTCAAATAACATTTCCTGTTAGATTATTTCCTTTGTTTTTTTTTATCATGAATTATTAATAAGATGTGCATTTATCAAATCGTGTTTTTAGATGGTTTTATGTGTTCAAAACAGTTTTCAATTTGACAAACATGATGAAGCTTCCAAAAAATGCTCCCAGTACACGCAAAGGTAACCTCTATACACCTTTTCTCCAACTATTTTCTTAAAAGAGCGTGTGAATTAAACAAGTCACATATTATTAGCACTGATGAAGATCCGGGCTTACGGATCGAAAGCTTTGCAGTAATAAATTTACGTGGTGTTTCCACAAACAAAACTGTTATATATTTTATGGCCATGCAATCATACAAAGAACTTATTTTTTTGAAATAGAAATACTTTTCTAATTTCAAACTTTTTTCGTTTTTTAGTGATATTTTAAAGCTAGATCGATATTGTCGGAAACGATACATCGAGTTGATTCCTTACATGGATCATTTATCCGATTTCACGAACTGGTAATTTCATTATACATTAATTACATTCAACTATCCGTCATTTTTATAAAGTACAGCTACTACAGCATGTCTTCTTCCACATCAAAAATTTCTTAACCAATTGTTTTGCCACAGGTTAAAACATGATAAATATAAAAATCTTGGAGAGACGTCCGCGGTTAACTGTACCGCAGCGGAAAGGTATGGAATTCAAGAAAATTAGACATTTTTTATTTATTGGATTTTCAGAAATGTGCGGCGCACCCCTCCTAGCCTCAGTAAAGAGGGTGCAAGGGGCGGTGCCAGTTTCCTTATCAAATTTATTTTTTGGATATGAAAATGCAAATTTACAGTGAAGGTATCTTTGCAGGAAATTTACAGTGAATGTATCTTTGCAGGAATTTTACAGTGAAAGTATCTTTCAGGAAATTTACAGTGAATGTATCTTTGCAGGAAATTTACAGTGAAAGTATCTTTGCAGGAAATTGACAGTGAATGTATCTTTATAGGAAATTTACAGTGAAAGTATCTTTGCAGGAAATTTACAGTGAATGTATCTTTGCAGGAAATTTACAGTGAATGTATCTTTGCAGGAAATCTTCTTACATCTTGCGGGAAATTTTTGTCATTTTATTTTTTGGAATGCCATATAATTTACTTATTGTTTACAAAAGCATTTTGCAATTCGAGATTGTCCACCACAATTGTTTACACAATGTGTAAACTCTGTTCTTGACTTGCACAGGAAATTTTTATTTTTGGATTTTGCTACCAGGAAGAGAAATAATTTATATTTTCTAGTCCTGTGGTCAACGGTAGCACCCTGAACCATGACCAAACCTCGATCAGCACCTGCACCCCCCCCCCCCCTCTACTATTATCTGGCTGGGCCATCCCTGACTTTATCCACTAGCCGGGTTTTAGAAACTACTGTTATGCCTTCTTATTTAGTTCCTCGGAGTGTTTATGTCCTGAGAATGTCGAAACTACAAGCTTCGTGAGAGAGATGAATTCACAGTTATGCGCGTCCTTCCCCTCGACAAGGTAAACTTTGTTGTTTAAATGTGATGGTTTTGAAATACAAGACGTCATCTCCTCGTTCCTCTTTGTTGTAGATTTATTCATGTCGGGTTGAGCAAAGCCAATGATTGTGACAGCCAGTCCAAAGATAAGGAAAAGGTCAAATGTTACATTATTTATTTGTTTACTTGTTTACTTGTTTGTGGTATAGCAGCTAACCCTTTAAGTGGCAGTATGCCCTGATGCTCCCTACTTTATTTTACTCTGTCTAACGCCAGACGATTTTACTCGTCAAAGGGCGAGTGCTGTCACTCACGTTATGTTTATCGCTTATAGGAAACAAAACGCTGCACGATAATAAAGCACATCAGAAATATCAACGAGCACTGTCAAAAACACAGAAAAGTTTGCATGATGTGGACGAACTCATTTCATGATTATATCAAGCAAGGACATGAACTACCTCACGGCATGATTGCCATGGAATACGGTGGCAAGGTGAGGTTATTGGCTTCGGCAACAGCTGGGTGTCACTAATAGATAGATAGAAAAAAAAATAGATAGAAACTTTATTTAAAGAGGGTGACACTTCATAGTACGAAGTACTAATGAACTTGTGGCCCCTTTACAAAAATTAGGGAGTATATCTATTGTCTATTTACAACATTTATATCTATATATCTATGATTATAAATCAAAATTCAAACTTTCAAGTTTACTTAAACAGGTTATATTACATGAGGTATATAGGACATTACATTTATATAAAAGAGAACATTAGCTATATTACAATATATTTAACAATTATTCGCCGAAGGCGAGGTGATTATCGGGGAATATGATAAGTAAGTGATTATCGGGGAATATGATATGAGTTATAAGTCATAATGACGAGTTATAAGTCGTAATGACTAGTTTTTGTTATTTGTATTTTATTGATAATTTTATTCATTTTAGTCTTCGCATGAATTTGGTGTCTTTTGTAAACTATGTTCTGATTCTGGGTAAGACCTGTATTATTCCTGAATTAATTTTTGTGTATGTTTGATTTCGATTTAATTTTATTTTACTGTTTTCTTTCAATAGAATTCCGTATTATGTCTGTCCTGGAACAATGAGCTGGACTAGGTAATCTTTAGCCTACGAACAGGCTCTCATTCAAAGAGGCCTGTTCGCAGGCTAGGTAATCTTCAACATTTACAACTTAAGACTATGAACAGTTGACGTTCTGACTTTGTTATACTTAATTCCACTAGTCTGGTCGGAGCAGACAGCATTGACTTAATCGATGATGCAGTACAAACCGCTGTTCATTATAATGCTCTGGGTATTCTGATTACTGACTGGTCAGCATATGGTCACATGTCTCCGTTGGAGGTCAGCCTGCCCGCATTTGCAGCTGGTGGAGCACTTTCTTGGAATTCGAAAATTAAACAGGTTTGTCGATTTCGTGTTTCTAACTTCTCCATCGTTCTATCTATTTCAAATGTTATCGTCTGTCATACATGAACAAACACGAACAGGCTTTGCCCTTTGCGAGGGCTAGGAGGCGTGTGCACCCCCCCCCCTGCCTTCTCCAGTAAATCAATTCCTGAATTTCAGTCTTCAAACCTGTGGGTGAAATTTGATGGTGCTAATTTTGCGTGATTAAAAGGATATAGGAATTTCTTTACTGTACAAAACTTGTTACAACTAGGTTACTTGGAGAGCTTAATAGTGAGGGTGTCGCCCCGTCCCCCTCCTAATAGTGAGGGTGTCGCCCCGTCCCCCTCCTCCCGCCTCTTCCTCCCCCTTCCATCTCCCCCCCCTCTCTAGTGTCCGCTATTGATTTTAATAAACCATTTGTTTCTCTGGCATTAGGAAAGCGTGGTATCGTCACTTGGCAAAGTCTTGGATGTACACGTATTTCAAGATGAGGCAGGAATTACAGGACATGTTCTTCAAAATCTAATCCAAGTTTCTAAAATGCTCGAGACACGTCCAATACACGTCGAAAGCGATGAGATGCAGAGTGGTGTTTATCCAGAAGGACAGGCTGAAGATGCCAGTCCGTTACTACAACTTTTCTTATTTCCAAATAGTGTGAATGTTAACAACCTTGACATTGACAACGTACAGGTATGTATAACATTTAGCATGCCACTTCTTCGGGGTATAATTCCAAGAAAGAGCCTGGGTACGAGATTGGTATAATTCTTGCAATACGCAGTTGTCTGATCGCAGGTTTTCTCCTATTGGGATCCAGTGAGCTCCATATATAACTGGAGCGAGAATTCGAGTCCAAAAAGTGAAGCCATCTTCGTGTTAACCGCGCAGACAAAAACAATAGAGAGGGACTGGAACTGACGTCCAATAGCTCCTTCAATTGCCGCCATCTTGGCAAGGAGTGCGCCGAAATTTCGTATTTTTACTTCGATTTAGTATTATGATTTTATGAACTAAAACGGTCCTTAGAATCAGAAAAAAATTGGATTTAGGAGGGAAAATTTGTATAAAAACTGTTTACGACCTTCATAGCTATTGGACGTCAACGGCCGCCTCTTGGTTTCACTTTTCTCATAGGTCGAAACACTGAAGTTCTTGCTCCAGATATATGTAGAGCTCACTGTTGGGATCTTGCAAATGACGTCACAACACGTATTTGTTGACTTCCGCCATTTTGGGTGACAAATTAAAAATAGTTAATTACAAGCAAACGTTGCTTTTGTTTGAGTATTTAGAAAAGTTATAATGGTCACAGCTGTGTAGTAGCCGGTTGAATAAAAGAATTTTGTCACCCAAAATGGCGGATTATTTTTGATGATACGTCATATTGCAATACCTGCATAGTAACACTGGATCAACATAAGGGATGGTCCTTACTGGACCTCCACAAAAAAACACATTAGAATTGCTAGTATAATAGTTAAGTTTGTAACAAGCCATACTGTTTGGATCTCAGCTCACAGAAAATGTGACAATGAAAACCAGTAGCATTCCAGTTTCATTCCAGATTTCCAGTAGCATTCCAGTGGCATTCCAGTGGCATTCCAGTAGCATTCCCGTAGCATTCCCGTAGCATTCCCGTAGCATTCCCGTAGCATTCCCGTAGCATTCCCGTAGCATTACAGTAGCATTACAGTAGCATTCCAGAGTAACATAACAGATATTTCATTGATTTAGAAAGCGTCACGGTGTTTACGAAAATGTCAAGCATCGTTAGCCAAAGCTCAAATGAAATGCCATCGAGCATCAACCACTGTGAAAGTACTCAACTTGATTTTGGACATGGCTTTGTATGCTTGCAAGTTGGTAGTATTTTTTACTATTTGATTTTTCATGTTTGTTATCGTACTTATGCATGCACATAGTACGCCCAGATAATAAATCGGATAAAAACTATAATTACAATCCGTTTAATTTCTTATCAGAGTTGGACGTGCCTTCGTTCTTGGAAAAAGCGATAAAAATTCAGAATCGGGATTCACAGCTACTTCAAGTTTGCCTAGTATAACAAGAACTGATCTTGCTAACAGGTTAGTTCTATACAACCAAAATTACAACCAAGTTGTTATTTCTTGCCAAAGAAATCGCGGGCTCGGGGAACGAGATTGATTTCTTGTACACACGTAAAAATCTCACAATTTGTCAACAAGATGTGTTCGCAACAGGTTTGTGGCAAGCTTGTCAACGAGTTGTAACCATGCTGTTATTTTATCAAGTTGCTACAAGGTTGTCACTCACAACTTGTTGACAAATTGTTGAATTGCAGGACGATAACAAGTTGTTGAAACAACTTGTAACAAGTCTGTTGAGCTCAACAACCTTGTAGCAAGTTGCCAACTTGTCAACAAGCTGGGAACAAGCAGTACGAAAACATCCTGTTGACAAGTTGTTGGAACAGCATTGCTACAAGTATGCTGCAAGTTTGTTACAACTTGTGCGTTTTTACGTCTGTAATATGCAGTTATGTGATTATAATCACGTGTGAGCCGCATGTGAAAGGTGTGCTTCCTGTTTGACTCAACCAGACATAACAGGTTTTCTCATAGAAATAATAGATATAAAAGACGTTTTATCTCTTTCCAGTAAACGTTTTGTTCCCACAAAATGGCGGATTATCTTCGTTCCCAGGGCTTCTTGGCTGCAAGGCAGTCGAGAAATCCTGGGGACGAGCATGATGGCGGAATTATAAGGCATGTTTGACTCGTCCCAATCTCAACTGTTTTAAACTGAACATATTCTAGTAGGCGTTTTTATGAAAACAATTCGTCCAGACTCCAGAATACATTATGTGCAGAAATCATTATTTCTTTGGATTTTCTCCACGGGTATTCCTCCTGTAGTAACACTGACCCAATAAGGGAAATCTGGAGCGCTAGGGAAACCACTTTAAAGATATGTATTATAAATAAAGTTTAGTTTCGGTTTCTTCCTGTAGTAACTCTGGATCAACAGTGTCAGAGAACTGATAGAACTATGTATTATAAAGAGAGAAGGCAGACGAGCAATGCAAATAAACTATACTATGATATTTATAGTTTTTAACATATATTTCGATGTTTTCTCAGGCTTTTAGGAATAATCGAAAACCATCGCCGAGTTTGGTCTCTAAGTAACAAACCTGGTGGAGTGGAGGAATCCGTGAAAGCATTGCAGAAAGTTTTTGACGAAATTGTACCATCCTCAACACTTACTGTCTAACAGGAACTAATTCTTAATTTTATTTATTTGCCTCTGTCACGAGGCGTTTATTCGCCTCTAAATAACAGAAATTGTACTAAATGTGAAAAATAGGAACGGTAATTTTAACGCAAGATGAAGATCTGTGAAGTCAAGTACATGCAGGCGAGTTAAACGCAAACATAAGAATAAACAAAGGGGGAAACAGGGTTAGCTAGTGACGTGTAAAACGTCGACAAAATCACAAGAATAAGCACATAAATTTTTAGTGTTTGTTGAATTAACCTTTCGCACGCTCGGTTTATCCGCCATTTTTGCATTGGTGTGGTCATTACTTCGAAACTCTCTGTTGCTTCGCTATTAAACGAGGACTAAAGGCTCATTTCCACTCAAGAAAATTTTCCGCAGAATGAAAATTTTGTAAAATGTGATTGGCCGACACAAATTTTCCGTCGGAAATTTTCAACTTTTAACAATGATATTTTCGGAAAATTTTCTGTCCGTGGAAATTTTTCTTGAGTGGAAATGGGCTTTAATGCACACATGTTATCATGAAGCAGTCAGACTAGTTTAGTGTACTTCTCAGGACAACCAATTTTCAACAGAACTAGGCTTTTTTAGGTGTATGAAAGCTATGTAAAAGTCTTCTACATTTCTCTTGTGTTTGTTGTGGGCGAAATGCGACATTTTATCGCTGTAGTTGTGTGTATGATGGTAAATTTACAGTTACAACGTTGAAAAGTCACTTTTCACATTTGTAATTTCCTAGATTCTTTGAAGAGGAAAAACAGTACTCCAAAAATTATAGATATTGGCCCGCGCGAGAAAGGCTAATTTAGGCATACGACCTGATAGCAAGCCATACAAAAACGATAGAGTCGTAGAGATGCTTAACATATATGACTTTTGCACCTCCCAATACACCCTTTCGATAATTACGTCACAACTACACTGTTCTCAACTTAGGGCCACCTTAAATGAAAAGGATTTCAAGGTTTTTTTTCTCATGGGCTATGCACAGAGAAGCAGAACATCCTTCTTCAACACATGCGCGATAAAATTTTGGATTTTGATCAATAAATATGGAAATAAGCATTAACACGAAAACGAGGCTCCAGGTCATGATCTGGAGCCTCGTTCTCGTGTTAAAGCTGATTTCTACATTTATTGGTCAAAATAAAGAATTCTTTTTCATGCATGTGTTGAAGAAGGATGTTCTACTTCTCTGTGCATAGCCCATGAGAAAAAAACTTGAAATCATTTTCATTTAAGGTGGTCCTAAGTTGAAAACAGTGTAGTTGTGACGTAATTATCGAAAGGGTGTATTGACTGAACATTGCCTCATAGTCGTTCTAATTGTAATTAACGATTCAATTTTGGGCTGACCCTGTTCCAATGTGATATAGATACACTAAATAATCCGAAATAGAAAGTGCTGAAAGTCGTACGTCATAATTACAATGGTCACAATACTGTAAATTTCTCAACATTACTGGACATTCAGAAAAACAATTTAAAGTCGAATTGAATGTAGTTAGTATCAAACTGTTGTATATTTATTTTCAATATTTAATTAACAAGTATAATTAATAAATGTCACTATATTTCTGGCTCAATTTTCTGATTATTAACAACTACTACAAGTATAGCCTGCTTATTTATTTATTTATTTATTTATTTATTTAACTTCGCCATTATCATGCATTCATGGCAGGGTCACCACAACAGTATGGTACCAATTACTGTGAGACTCGCATCTTGTAGCAAGTCTGTCAACAAGTTGTCTTCGCACTGCTTGTCCCAAGTTGTCAACAAGTTTGGAACAAACTGTTAACAACTTGTAACAACCGTGTTGATATTATCAGACTTGTTGCAAGGTTGTTCCAACAAGTCTGATACAGTCATGATATAATAACAATGTTGCTACAATCTTGTGTCGTCAACCTTGTAACATTCTTGTTATATCATGACTGTATGAGACTTGTCAGAACAACCTTGTAACAAGTCTGATAATGCCATCGATCTTGTTATAAGTTGTTAACAGCTTGTGCCAAACTTGTTACAACAACTGGGAACAAGCAGTGCGAACACAACTTGTCGACAGCTTGTTAACAGATTTGTAACAACTTGTTTGCAGACCTGTAACAACTTGTACGTTTTTACGTGTGTACACACGCAAAAATCTCGCATCTTGTAGCAAGTCTGGCAACAAGCTGTCAACAAGTTGTGTTCGCACTGCTTGTCCCAAGTTGTCAACAAGTTTGGAACAAGCTGTTAACCAACATGTAAAAGCTTGATGGCATTATCAGACTTGTTGCAAGGTTGTTCCAACAAATCCGACACAGGCATGATATAACAATATTGTTACATCCTTGTGTCGTCAACCTTGTAACATTCTTGTTATATCATGACTGTATCAGACTTGTTAGACCAACCTTGTAACAAGTCTGATAATGCCATTAACCTTGTTACAAGTTGTTAACAGCTTGTTCTAAACTTGTTACAACAGCTGGGGACAAGCAGTGCGAACACAACTTGTCGACAGCTTGTGAACAGATTTGTAACAACTTGTTTGGCATGTTTGCAGACCTGTAACAACTTGTGCGTTTTTACGTGTGTAGTTCTCACGTATGCGAAGAGCGCTCAATCAGTCAATCATGATATCAACACCATACCTAATTTTAGTGTGCAGTGATAACCAATTTGTGCAGTGATAAAAGTAAAATGTGCAGTGATAAAATGTAAAATGTGCAGTGATAAAATTTGCTTTGATAAGTTGTTAATTAACACAAGAGAATGATTCAATTGAAATTGAAATGACTGCCAAATTAGCGAATTAAATAATAGTATATGTTTTTTGTACGAAAATCATGAGATTCAGGCAATTTTTAGTTAATATCTGGCTTTTGGTATGTCCGCCAAAAAATTTTTGACCATTAAAATGGTACACTGACCAAAATTTTTTTGGCGACGGGGGGGGGGGAGGTCGCCAAAAATTTCCGAATATTCTGAAATTTTCTTAGTCATTCGGAAATTTTTGGCATAAAATGTGCAGTGATAAAAAATTCTTAAAATTAGGTATGATCAACACTGGGTCTTGGACACGCGTGTCTGGGGGTCAAGATTTGGCTTCAAGAAAAAGATGGGCAGTTTATCTGAAGGTAGCATTCCAGTTATATTCATTTCAATGCTACAATCTCGTTCTTGGGCTTTTTATGACCACAAGCATTGATCTGAAAGTACAACGGGATTGAGTATCTGCCGGAATTCAGTCAGACCATAGTAGCCCAGGAAATATGTGTATTCACTTATAAAAATGCATTATTAAACGCTTACAGTAAAAATGCGCATAAAGTTCGTCTTGGTTTGACTTTGTCATCAAGCAATGGTCGTGGCTAAAGCGGCCGGATGGACTAGAGGCAGGTTTTTAAGACGGCCGCCAGTTCGAGTAAGATCATTAAAACGTAAAAGAATCAACAACCAGTCACTTGCAAACTAAACAGACATTCCAACTCTCCCGATTTTACCGGGAGTCTCCCAAAAATTCATGCAATCTCCCAGTCTCCCGATTTTTATCAAATTCTCCCAATTTTTCAGAATATTCAGGAAATATCATTAAAAATTATAAATATACTGTTTTTAGCAACATAATAGTCTGTCTTGACCTTTTTTGAAGTTGCTTTATGGCAATTTATAGGATCACTTATGACAACATAGTCCCAAAATACAGGAAACGCCATTTCAGAAGACTTAATTTTTATTATTTTTTTCCCAGAAGAACTAGATTTCAATTCACTGAACAGTCTCCCTAAATTTTACCTCCAGTGGTTGGAATGTCTGACTAAACCTTACCCTTACCCTCACGCACTGATCTAGATCAGTGCCCTCACCCCACATCTAACCCTAATCGATCCTAACTCCCACATTAGCCCTAATACTAACGCAAACTCTTCTTTCAATTTTGGAACAATGGAACCATCTCGACGGATCCTTTTAGACATACCTTTATTACGCCCTGGACATACCTACCTCATTATATATGCAGATTCCAATGTTTACGTCATTATGAAAATAAAGATACATCGCTCGTAAAATCTCGGAAGTCGCTTGGTCACAACAAAATTGGACAAAATTCAAAAATATCGTCAAAACCAGTGCTCTCACTTTTAAGGAATTATCCTTAAAAATAGGAATTTTGATGAGTTTTAAGGATTTTTTTAAGGAATTTAGGTTTTTGAGGATTTTTTTAAGGAATTTCCGAAACATTTTATCCTGGACTAAAAACGTTGGACGGAGGATGGATAACCACGCCACGCAAATGAGATTTAAACTTGAAAGTAGCAACATTATACGCACATAATTAGGGGAGCTAGGGGGCCCTAAGCCCCCCCCCCCCAATAATTTTGAAAGACTGCAAAAATCTTGTACCAAATAACACAAATCACACTCATATAACGTAATTGTTAACATAATATAATAGTATATGTTTCTGTACATGGCTTGGCATGTGATTTATAACAAAACGCGCCATTAATTAAAACAGTGTTTTGAAACCCTAGTTTTTTACAAAATGTGTTCTCAGAACGCTGCAAATACCATTTCCGGGATTCAAATTTTAAAGTGTAAAGTGGTCTGCCACTGGTCTTTTCATTAAAATTCTCAAAAGTTAAATGTCAGTATATGCTGTTTCCTCTGAAATCTACAGATTTTTTAAGCTCTTCATGCAGCAACGATCACAAATACATCATGTTGAATGTTTTCTTTATGGCATTATGTTAACAATCAAATGTTTTCAATTGTTAGTGCTTAGAAACAAGGTTATAAAAACTGAAAAACAGAAGAAAAAAACAGGCCTTGTGGTAATTTTACCAATTTAAGGAATTTTAAGGAAATCTGAGGAATTTTCGAGTTTTTTCTAAGGAATTCGAAAATTTGATTGTGAGAGCACTGGTCAAAACTGTTTTGATTTCTGCACGTGATAAAGAAGAAATGAAGACGGTCTACACGAATGATGTAATACAGGACTAAAACAAAACTACAGAAGGTGAAAAATGCCGAAGATTTACATCTACATTTGTGCTGTCTGATTCAAGCTGTCTGTAAATACATCTACAACTTGGTATGTTTCGAATGTGCAACGTGCTGCCTCGCGCTTTGATAGAAATTTTGTAAAAAGAACGAACTTTTGGTGGTTTCAATGAGCTCACTTGAAAGCGAGATAAACCCACGTATATTGAAAGAAATCTGGCAGGATTATTTGAAAACCAGAGATGAAAAGGTCTGTTTAGTGTAGTATTATTAATATTTGTCATAAAAATTGCAATCATGCAGAACAGTCGATCGAATATTATGTTTATGTTTCAAGTGATTTTGGATGATTTTGTACCTAGATTAAACTGAGTTATATTGTTCTTGTTCTTAGGAAAAAGAAAAAAAGCTTCATCAGTTTCTTGGGGAACTAAAAGGCTATGAATTTTATGAAGGAAGTCAAATTTCTGTTGACAGGTATGAACGTGCATACATAATTTATACACAAAATTGCTGATAATGTTAATATTACCATAAAATATTAACTTTATTAGTTAATGGTTAACTCATTAATGGCTGTAGACTTTTTAAATTCTGACTCGGATCACCACATGCATTGAAAATCATCGGAAACTGAAATGAAAACACTGTCGGACAAAGAAAATCCATAAATTATATGCACTGATAATTATAACACTCCCAATATTGCTACGTTGAAATTGATTCCTAAAAAATGAGCATGCGATGGCAAATTGGAACTCAGAATAAATTCCTTTGCCCTCTTTGGTTGAGTTTTTAAAATAGATATCTTTGTATTGTGTTATTGCATTGCATGTTATGTGATTTAAGAACTGCAGAACAGAATGTAATTATAGCTGGAACGTGCTTATAAGACAGAATTACGTCACTATAGTTATCTACACCCCCCCACGTAAATAGTCTAGATAATTCCCAGTTCCACAGGTCTCAAGTATTGTAATGCAATCACACCATTCTATAGCATTCTAATTGTTCAGGTTACATTTTTTAAAGGACCTTTGCCTAAAGTTGAAACATCAGATCTTGCTTGTTTAAAAATTAAACATAGTTTTTGACCACTGGTTTTTAACCGATTTTATAATTTAATAATACAACAAAGAGGTTCTTTTGTAAAAGGCGGAAATACATGCAGCTGTATAATTAAATGTATAAACCAGTTTTTACTATCAGGAAATGCAAAATAATTTGGCTAACTGTAGTATATTCATTAATGAAAATATATTAAACGGTCTGTCACTTGATAATATTTTCATGTTTGTACCGCTCAGAGTAATATTGCCTATTAAGTATCATGTCCAGCACATTAAAAATTCCATCATCAATACAGGAAACATGTTATTTTATGAAATTATTAGAGACTAGTTTTATGGTGTAACCAGTTTTTTTGTCAGATGTTTTACCGGTTTTTAATTTAGTTAAAACCGCCCAAGCTCTCACTATTATCCCTAACAAAAAAAGTCTATAGGCCTGGCCTATAGGCCAACCTATAGGTTTCTATAGGAAACCTATAGGTTTTTATAGGCAATTGGAACATTTTCTATAGGTGACCTATAGGGATACCTATAAGCCTATAGATCTCTATAGGTGCCTAAAGGCTTCTATAGGGAATTGGAACATTT
This sequence comes from Paramuricea clavata, assembly GCA_902702795.2. Taxonomy (NCBI): domain Eukaryota; kingdom Metazoa; phylum Cnidaria; class Anthozoa; order Malacalcyonacea; family Plexauridae; genus Paramuricea; species Paramuricea clavata. The sequence continues at coordinate 65,411 of CACRXK020000302.1, forward strand.
CCTATAGGAACCTATAGGCCACCTATAGACTTTTTTGTCAGAGATGGTATGTAGACAATATTAAAAAATTTTGTACAGTATTATTTCGAAGTAAAGGTAGTCTTATGTGAATTTATCCAATCAATGAGTCAAAATTTTGACATTGAGGATCTACTCGATGCATTAATGTTAATATATATACAGGTGCATGATATCAGATGGGGAAATATTTTCCCAGGCTGTCATTAATTGTTTATAAATTTGTAGAATGCTAATGAGGTTGTAAGGCATTAAATTAATTAATGAGGAAAAAATTTCAACATTTTAGTATAAATTAAAACCCATATTGTTAACATTGAGGTTCATCGCCTGGATATTAAATAAAGTTGTCTAGGATTAACCAACATTATGAGTAATCAACAAATAATTATAACTATACTCTGACACAAGGATTCAGTGCTGGCATTATATAATGACAATAATCTGTCGTTAAGTAGTTTTTGTCAGAAATGTCTGAAAAAAGACTAAATTTAAAACACATTAATGACCATTCTCGTACCCAAAGCCCTTCTTACGCGTGGTCAACGGAGCGCGATGGGGGGCTCTAGCCAAATCAATAACCGGATACCATAAAAACATGGTAAGAAAACAATATCCGTTGTTAGAACTAGCCAATCAGATGCCAGTTCGGATATGGATGTGGCCAGAGCCCTTCGTCGCACCGCACGTAAGAAGGGCTCTGGGTACGAGAATGATTAATTTATTCTCCAAAAAAGACCCTTCATTAGGATGTAAGGACAACACCAATACTGCTTCTATAATCTTGTCTTATTGTTATTACAGTGAACTGTCCAGTATAAGCAATCTTCTTGGATATGAATTGTTAAAAGTTGTCAACCATCAGTGTGAAATACTTGAAGATGACTTGACATTTGCCCATTTCCTGCAGCAAGGCACAGGCTTATATCTGTTGCAAGCATTACATATTTTAGCAGAACAAGTACGTTACATTTGCATTGGTCACCGTAGACATGATTATGTATGCAGTGGTGTGAAATATGGTATGGTGCAGTGTGGTGTGGATTGTGACATGATATTGTGTGGTGGTATGGTATGGTATGGTATGATATGGACATATGGTATATAAATAATGTAACATATACAGCATGAGTGGCCGTGTATATCGTATACAACACAGACACAAATGCTGTATATAGCTTGTGAAATGCAAGGATTTAATAGTCATGTTTTGAAACAGTTTTTCAAAACCAAGTGATTTTAACTGAGAAAGTTGAGGGATAAGTTTATGCAAATCAGGAGAATTTTGTGTAATATGTGGATATGTCTCAATGAACATTGATTTTTTTAAAATTTAATTTTCTTTAAGAATTAATGAGTTTCACAAGGTATGATAGTATGTTATAGTATAATGGTATTCATGGTATGGTGTGGCATATACAGTAGTATGGTATGATGTGGAAATTCTAGGTTTGGCATTGTATTGTATATGTGATATGATATGATATGGTATGGTGACTGGTGTGGTAATGGTATGGTATGGTATGGTATGGTATGGTATGGCTAGTTTGGTGTAGTGTGGCATATGTTATGGTATGGTGCTATATGGTATGGTATTGTATAGTATAGTGTGTTATGGTATTGTATGATATGATATGATATGATATGATATTGTGATTCATCAGTTATTCTCCACTTTTTATCATCCAGGTAGACAACTGTAATACTGAAGTGTCAAATCTTCTCGTATCTCTGCTTCCTTGTTTGTTTTCTGCCTCGTGTGAATTAAACAATGATGATGGTATGCATTCTCTTTTTATTTTGCTTGCGTTTCTAGCATTCCTAACCTGTTTTTAATTGCGTTCCAATCTAACCAGAACGCATTTGGAACATCGTATTTGGAACATCGTATTTGGAACATCGTACAGTACACGTCACAGTCATTTCCTTTAACATAATATTAAAATTTTACTTTGATAGCTTTATCATTACTCGGGAAACTAGCCTCACTCTATGAATACCTAACCAGTGGTAAAACGACTTTCCCAGATCTCTACAAAACAATCCAGTTACGTTCCACGCAATCTGCAGATGAAGAGCTTTGCCTCTTGTCCTTACTTGCCTTGCTATTGGACATTATTTGCAAACTAAATGGCAAGGGGTGTTCCTTAACTGTCACAGAGTCAACAGTTAACATTTCCGAGAAACTAACCTCATTGCTGCATCTTTTTACAAAGGAAAATAATTCCGAGATATCTTCTTCTAATGAGGACCTGCCACAATGCACGTGGTCAACAAATGTAAAACTAGTGTGTATGTGTATGGTAATGTGCCCATTATGGACATCTCTCGCAGCTAAAAATGCTTCTGACGTGTTTGCTCATCGAGTTGATCTAAGCGAGCAAGTGGAAAAACTTATGAAGATTTTGAAAAATTTGAGAACTGATCTTTGGTGTGGGTCTGGTTTTCGAGAGCAACAGAATGGCACTGAAGAATTAGTGGTTTTAGTTTACAAGTTGTTTATTATGTATTCATTTCTGCGTTTTGTATTGGTCGTACTCAATAACTGCGTCTGTGGTGAGACTGCCTCATGTTCTGGAATAGATTTGACGAGAAAACTCTACTCTAAAGATCATTTGAAAACATTTGTGAATTACGGTGGTTGTGAATTTATTGTGTTCGTGATTGTTTCGCTAAGTAAAATCCTATCTGTTGGAAAATTGAACTCAGAATTTGAAAATCTACTTAAAACGCGGGCTAGGTATGTGTTTACCGCCACAGGGCATCTAGTATCGTCACTCAAGAGAGCTATGGCATTATGTAAACCGGAAACATTATCGTTCTCACTAGAAAGGCTCAGTACGTCCACGAGTTATGCTCAGCAACGTCAGCGGTTTTCTCATGTAACATCTTCAAGCAGCTTAAATGCGACAGCAGGGTCGAGCAGCGAGGAGGATTGGGAACAGCAAAATGCATCAAGTATTAGTCAATGCCAGAACAACTCTAGCAAAGGCAAGTTATGAAGTATAAAGGCATGATTTATACTAGGGACAGATTGTCTATCTGGGCGAACTTGGCGAAAGAAAAGCTAGTTCACCTACTGTGCACACGTACAAACACAAGTTGTAACAAACCTGCAGCAGACTTGTAGCAATGCTGTTCCAACGACTTGTCAACAGGATGTGTTCGTACTGACTGTTCCCAGTTTGTTGACAAGTTGTCAAGGGCTTGTTGACAACTTGCTACAAGGTTGTTGAGCTCAACAGACTTGTTACAAGTCGTTCCAACAACTTGTTATCAACCTGCAATTCAACAAGTCAACAAGTTGTGAGTAACAATCTTGTAACAACTTGATAAAATAACATTGTTTCAACGTGTTGACAAGCTTGCTATAAGCCGTGCAAACAGCCCCTAAGACGGATTATCCCCCTTTTCTTGTTAATTCCCCAAAATTTACTCGTCATTTTATTTTGTTTCACAGATTGTGCTGTATCCCGTTTTTGTTTCGCTCTGTTGACCGTATACAAACAAAGTACGGTGGAAGAAGTTGATGTCGTATGTTTGAATTCTCTTGCACGTTGTGGGACATGTCAATGTATGGACGTTTCAAATTCCACTCTCACTTTACTTTCGAGGTGGGTCTTGATGTGCTCCTCCCGCGTCAATTGCTGTGTATAGTTAGTCGGTTGGCAGGTCCATCAAACAGTCGGCTGGCAGGTCAATCAGTCAGTTGGCTGGCCAGTCCATCAGCCAATCGACTGGCCGGTTCATCAGTCAGCCGGCTGGCCGGTTTATCAGTCAGATGGGCGGCTGGTCCATCAATCAGTCGGCTGGCCGGTCCATCAGTTAGTCGGCTGGCCGGTTCATCAGTCAGTCGGCTGACCGGTCCATGAGTCAGTCGGCTGGCCGGTTCATCAGTTAGTTGGGTGGGTTAGTTTGTCAGTCAGCTGATCGTTTTCGGACGGTCGGTCAGTTGGCTGGATAGTCAATCAAAGGCGACGTGCTTAAAGTTCATTTGGAGCGATATGACTTGTAGTTGTTTGCAATAACGTGTCCTCTATATGGACCATCTTTGGTTTACTATTTTTATTCATTTATATTTTCCAGGCTCGTAAAGAGATCAACAAACGTCCAAAACCTCGCACTTCGTCTTTTCGGCAAGACTCTTCTCCAGCACAACTTACATTTAATAAACAACTCTACAAAACAACTGGAGAGCTCGCGAGAATCGGTCAGTGCTGATGAAATGTTCTTGACCAAGGACAGCTATCCACCCATTGATCATTGGTCGTGCTTCGAACGCCTTTCACATATTGTTACAACCCACAAAGATGAACTAACTGTGAAAATTTTAAAGTATTTAAAAGCCCTATCAAAGCTGGCAGCTCCTAATCTAAAAGAAGCCTTATTTATTAAAGTGTTTTTGCCGTTTGTTCTTACATACAAAGATACGAATAGGACGAACACGTTGAGTAAAATTTGTCGTAAGTTGACGGTGAACATAGTTAATCCGTACGACTCAGGCTACGGGACGCCGACGGAAGGCGACACAGCAAAGACTGGAGAAGGAAATGTCTCTGAAGAAGCATTGAAACTCTGCTTGACCACAATATTCATGCTCTTGGAGAAGGAAGCTTTGAGGAGTCATTTCATGAAATCACGAGGAGTGAGCTGTATCGTGAATTTTCTTGGGGATGAGTCACTTCATCATGTATGTCTTGGAATTTTACAGTCACTTGCCACACACATGGACGAAGGTTCAGCTTTGTCAAATGAAGGAACAAAGCAAACAGAGGACCCTTCTAATAAAGCCACTAGTGCAAAGCCTGATAGCAAAGCAGAAGTTGTCAAAATCTTACTGCGTTCAATGTTGTTGCTTGATCCTAGACAAGACGACTCACAGATCGACTCACCAATCGGCGAATTTGCACAGAAAATTCGAATCAGTCTACATTTGCCAAAAGTTTCCCAATTGTTGTGCCAACTGTGGAGGACTTGTTTTCGGGTTTTGAAAAGAAATGTTTCCTTCAGAGAGAGTTTTGTGAAGTCTGGTGTACATACGTGTGTTGTAACGGTTCTACAAGTTGTCAAGGAGTGTTTATATAAGGCAAAGTCTAGATCGGATGTTAATCTTAAGAATCAAATTGTTTCTTGTGTTACGTTGATGGAGTGCGCTATGGCTGTTGGTCTGGAGTTTGGCGAGCAACAGGTTGATGGAGTACAGGTAATCTTGACATATCAGGCCGAGTTTTCTAAACTGGTCTTCCTAGAGGTCCAGAGTAAGGGTCATCTCTTATAGGTCCAGTGTTACTGTTACTACAGGAGGAAACCTAAACTAAACTAACTTTACGTACTGGATAACTTTATCACAGGGTTCGTAGCGGTCTTTGAAATCCTTGAAAGTCTTTAAATTGGAATGCAGGTCTTTGAGGTCTTTGAAAAGTCTTTAAATTGTGTGAAAAAGCGAAGAAAGTCTTTAAAAGTCTTTAAATTCTTTAGTGAGGAATTGATTATACGATTTCCTAACTAATAAAATAGATTGATTGAATCAAGATTTTCGCAAATATCGACGAAAATGTGCATTTTAGGATGTGATTTCATGGGACTAATTACTGGGTAAAAATGGTGCTTACACTCGCAATTTTTCGACAGCTGATTGCTCTCAAAGGCCTTTGAAAAGTCTTTGAAAATAGGCAGAAAAAATCTTTGAAAGTCTTTGATTTTTTTTGGTCTTGGAGACTACGAACCCTGTATCAGTTCTTTCTAAATTATTCGACTTCCTAGAGATTCAGTAAGGGTCGTCCTTTATTTGTTCAGCGTTACTACAGGAGGAAACCTAAACTAAAGTATCTTTATTAATTTATACTTGATAGTTCTATCCGTTCTAAACTGTTTTCCTTAGAGATTCTGTAAAGATCCTTCCTTATTGCTTCAGTGTTACTACACGACGAAACTAGAGTTCCGGGTGGTGGGAGGGCTATGGGGTGTTTCCGGTAGAGTCAAACTTGAGTAATCTTGTCGCATACGAAATTAAAATCAGAAAATTGCATATCGGATAAAGACTTTAACATTGTTTTTGCCACTACTGGCAAGTAGCCAGCCGCTGTGCCATCGTCAGGGTATAGGAGGTTAATTTGATTTGTTTTCCCATCTTATTTCGTGTAGCTCTCACTTCAAATCATCGAGACTGTACGAATTATTCAGCGTCTTATTCAGAAAGATAGCTTCCTGAAAGAATTTGCTGGCAAGACATTTTGCCAGACCCTTCTAAACCTCGCCATTGGCGCAGTCAGCGAAGACGATTCTCTGAAGGCGGACTTACGCGACTCCGAGAAATTGTTATTTGATATCGGCGATATGGATGACAGTGAAAGTGAAAATGAAATTTTTCAAAGTGGAAGTACGAAGGTGAGTCATCGTCATTGAAATGAATATAACGAAAATAAACTGAAAGTATTTTCAGTTCAATGGCTTCGCTTTCAACGTCTTCACTCTTAGCAATAGATATACTCCATCCAGTTTTATTTCTTAGGTCAGTGGTCATCGTGTGTTTGCGGCAAAAGACGTGGAACCTGGGTACGAGGCCGATGCGGAGCAAGAGACTGGGCAGAGTGATGTGTCGTGCAAGGAAAGTGCAACGTGTGTGACCAAATGCAGGAAAACGCGGGAAAAACCAAAACGACGAACTGATACTGCGGAACGTTATATTTTATATCCCTCTATGTGTGAGCAGTTGATCTACTTTATTGAAAATGGCAGTGAAAATACAGTGTAAGTCTGCTGTTAAGGTCCAGTATACTGTAGGTATTATACAATATTTAAGCTTCCATGCATGGCCTGTGTCTGAACTGCCTGAAGAAGATATCTCAATCGTGGTGGTCCAGTGTAGGTAGTATTCTCCAACAAGCTGTCGTGGTTTGTGTCTGAACTACCTGAAAAAGATATTCAAGTTGTTCAATTATACACAAAAGCTGACATAACTGGCTGTAATTAATCAAGACCCGCTAATTATTTTTCATACAGGAAAGAGAAACCACTTCTCTCGTTGGGCTTAGAAGGAATGATCAGCTTGGCTTCATATTCCAATAGAAATCGTCGAGTTCTGTGCGAAAAGGTACATCTCTAAAGCCGGTTTTCCACTAGGCGGAATTTTGCGAGCGGAGCGCAATTATTCTACGTCCTGTGATTTCTCGGGTGGAACTGATTAGAAAAGACAAATACAAATTCCGCCCCGCGCGCAAAATTTCGCCTATTGGAAAACCGGCTTAAGGTTTCTACAAGGAAGAGTTCAATTCATGGAAAATTCGACATCTGAAACAGGCTTAAGGATTATTATGTTATCTCCAGTATTGCAATCATTTTTGAGGGATGATAAGCGCAGTATTGCCTGCTTGGCGGCTGTCTCAAATGCCTTGCTTTCCCTCCAAGCAGTTTCAAATGCCTTGGCCCCCCCTCCCCCTGGGTAGCTGTCTCAAATGCCTTGCTTTCCCTCCAAGCAGTTTCAAATGCCTTGGCCTCTCCCCCTGGGTAGCTGCATCAAATGCCTTGCTCCCCCTCCCCTGAACTAACGAATCTTCACACATTATAACTTTCGAAACTTCAATATATGTATCTTTTCATCCAGGGTCTTCTTAGTCTCATTTTGAAAAAGTTCTCTCCTTATTTGGCATCGACAGACATCTGTATCAGAGGTAACAAAATTTGGTTGTTCTGCGTTTGTTTTTTCATACAGTGGTAGTATTAATAACAATGTGTCTTTGAATAGTCTCCTTAAAATTTCATTCCTAGCTGTTCAAAAATCCATTCTCGATCTGATCGTTGTCTTGGCTGGTTATGAGTTTCGCTGTGAAGAACTAAAGATGTTTTTGAAGTTTCTACAAAACGAAAAACCAGCTTGGGTATGATGGAATTTTTAATGACCTTACACTCAGGGTGGTTTCTCTGCAGACTGCAACCAAGGTTCAATTCCTGCACTGCGCAATCTTCCTTCTCAGTTGCATATTTGAAGAGTGCTTCCACTCTACTAACTCCTCATGTTTCCACCCACAGGAATGTATACATGCACTGATCCAAAAACTAGCTTAAAAAACATTTTTTTCTCATTTTTAGGGTCTTCTACTCAAAGCCTTGAACAATATTACTAAGCATTCCGTTGCTTGCCGTGGTCCTTTATATGCACACAGATTTCCCGCCAAAACGACTGTTTCCGACGTCACACCGAAACTTGGCGAAAGCAGTCGAGATTCGCAGCTTAAGGAAAATCTCAAGAATAGTTCACCAAAAAAAAAGAAGCTAAAACGCCGTATTTCAAGTAATTTGTCGTCACACAGTGTTTATGCTGAAATGTTTCACTTTCCCTGGGATGTAAATGCTTTGGAATTGAAAGTAAACCAAAGCCTACCTTGGCCCGTGGGCAGTTTCAGTTTGGCATTTTGGTTGTACGTAGATAGTGGTCGACACCACGTAGAACGCGACCATCACTCGCGGGCCACACGCGAAAAATATGGGAAACAACAGACCCATGGGAAAGATGACGTAGATAATGTTGTTCACGTGATATCGTTTGGTACCAAGACGGCATGGTTTGAAGTCTGGGTGAACTTTGTAAGAGCTACCTTGATTTGCAGGTATGGTTGAAAGATTATACTATGCCCACTTAGTTCCACCCGAGAAATCACAAGACAAAGAAAAATTCCGCTCCGCGCGGAAAATTCCGCCTAGTGGAAAACGGCCTTTATTGAAACATTGTTTCCTGGTTTTCCCGTCTTTGAAAAACATGGTTATGAAACAGTGTTTTCTGGTTCTCTCACCTTTGGGAAACATTGGCTTCAGGCCTCGAATTTCCCTGAAATCAATCGACGGCAATGGCGTTAAAAATCGCGGTAGAACGTAGTTTCCACGGCATTTTTCAAATTACTGTAATAAAACTTTAATTTTATTGTTACTTTGGGTTTTTGACAAGCTAGAAACATGTCTACGTATTTCTTTAGTGTTTTTTTTTCGAATAAAACTGAGACTAAAGTAGTGATTTACGCATGATTTGATCAACATCTGAATTCAAGTATCAAAATAGTAATGCACAGTGAATAGTATAAAATTGCACTATACGGCAAAAAATTGGCGTCGTTGCCGCAATGATCCACGGCATTTTGTTCTCCCTCTACGTCAATTGCCGCGATAAAATTCGAGCCCTGATTGGCTTGTTCACCCTGGGAAGCATGGATAGAAACAATGATGTTTTCTGGTTTTCTCACCTTTGGGAAACATTGGTTTGTTCACCTTGGGAAGCATGGATAGAAAACGATATTGTTTTCTGGTTTCCCGCCCACTTTTGAGAAACATTGGTTTGTTCACCTTGGGAAGCATGGATAGAAAGCAATATTTCCGCCACAATGTTTTCACTGTTTTATAGATGGTCTTACGATGATTGTGTGACAGAAGCTAGCATTTCTCAAGATATTGCTTCTTTAAAATTTCCTCTGAAAGTTCACAACTGGAGTCATATTGTTATTTCTGTTCAAGCTGGACAAGAAGGTGACGTTAGTGGAGGGAAGGTGAGTGACACTGTTGGATACTGGTGGTACACAGTAGTTGGTGGGTCTGTCTTCTTCACCTCTATGACTGTGGTTCGACTCATGCAAAATGCAGTTGTTGCATGTGAGAGTGCTTCCAGTTTCACTATATCAGACCTTGCAGGTTTTCTTCTAGCCTGCGAACAGGCATTTATAGGAGACCCCAAGGGTAATAAACTAGGCCCACCTGAATAAACGCCTGTTCGCAGGCTAGTTTTCTCCAGGTACTCTGGATTCCAGGGCATTTTTTTAAGAAATTGCAACTACTTGGGCTAAGCCTCAATGAGGGCCTTTTCCCCACACAGTTACGTGTACATAAAGGCCATGCTGTGCAAACTTTTATAAGATGAAATGTCGGGAATGTGAGAGGATATCAGAAAGTAGGCAGATGCAGTTTTTTCAACAAGGATAACATTTACTAATGATCAAAATGGCCCAGCTGATCTGAAAATATTGCTTCACTACTGGGGCAAGCAAAGGGCCTACTGGGGTAAATGCCCCAGTATAGTTATATAGTTAAAAAATGCGGTGCTGGATTCTGCCTTACTCGCTAACACTGGACCAATAAAGGCCCATATCCACTCAGGAAAATTTTCCGCAGAAAGAAAATTTCGTAAAATGTGATTGGACGACACAAATTTTCCGTCGGAAAAAAATTTTGAAGTTGAAAATTTTCAACATTTAACAATGATATTTTCGGAAAATTTTCTGGAATTTTTTTTCGAGTGGAAATGGGCATTAAGGGATTCGCCTTTGCTGGATCTCTAGGGAGAACAGTTTAGAACTGATAGAGCTATCCTGCATAAGCAAGGGTAGCTTAGTTTTATTTTATTGAATTGTCTAGTTTTCCACTACATTGTTACATCTAGTGTGTTCTATTTTAGGTGACGTTACTCATGGATGGCTCTTCTGAAACTGTGAAGATGTTTCGCTATCCCAGCATTCCTGTACGAAAGAATGAAACAGTATCAGTATTGATTGGTTCGCGACTGTCAGATAAAAACGAACCAATGAGTTCGAGAGAGAAACACCATTTGCGACCGTATTTTAAACTGGGAAATATTGCTGCATTTATTGGTACGGTTTTACTTTATCTTACTGACATACATTAGAACAGTGATACATTTTTTACTATTACAGTATTTTATGTTTCTCAACGGGCAAATGCATTTAAAAAGGTAAAACAAAGCAATTTTGTGAGGTACGCAAAAACGATTTTCGATTTTGAGTCTTTTGACCCTCTTTCACCACAAATACACGACATAGAAAAAAATTGCCTCTTAACTACACTTGTAACATTCTTATCTTGCCGATATTTATCATATTTTAAGATTTATTTTCCTTCTCATGCAGGCGAATTACACAGAGACGAAGGAGCGCTTACAGCTCTCATATCCATGCTTAATGCTTCATCTAAGAACCAGGAGAAACGACGAACCCTCGAGTTAGACGAGGCAGCGTTCTTAAATCTTCTTGGAGCAGACTGCCAGGCCTTGGATTTTCATTTCTCGGAAAATACGTCTCAGAATTACAGGTAAGTGTGTAATATCTGTATAGTTGGGCAATAATAGAAAAGTTCAGATTTGACCTTCCACTATACCGCTACCATTAAGGGACCATTAGCCAATCAGATCCTTTTGATGTATACTAATCCAGTGAGAGGTAGGGGTAGCAGCAATCAAATCTGAACCTATCAACTAATAAGCAGAGTAAGACTAAACTATGTTACACTAAGCAGGGGTGGGAAAAATAGGCGAGCACGCGAGCACTGCTCGCAGAAAATGTTAAGCTGCAGGAAATTCGTTTGAATTCATGAAGATTTACTATTGAAAAGTTGAAGGAACCTTAACAGCCATGTCCTACTATGGGCGCAACAACATATGGTTGAATTTAAAACCATGGTCAGCTAGAACACTATATGTTTATGCACATACAGAGTTAGCACAAAGATACTCCGTTGGTCTGCAGTAAATATTTGTCTCAAGGTTGTGCTCCCAGGAAGCTAAGCTAACTTTATTTACACTGGTGGATAGCTTATCAGTTCTAAAGTGTTCTCCATAGAGCTGTAGAGCAATCTCTTGTTGGCTCAGTGTACTACACGAGGAAACCGGTGTACACTGAAGAAAACTTGCGATGTTTGGTCAAAACTGGAAGCACTCTTCTCACATGCGACTGAATCGAAATCAAACACTTCAGAGTCGAACCCCAATCACATAGAAATGAAAGGCATATGCACTAACCACTGTCATACAAACACTTTTTATTTCAAAGGATAGAAATTACAACCATTTTCATTTGTGGTTGATTTATTTTGTTTGGTTTAGTAACCACATTGATTTAAGAAGTTTGGAAAGATTAGCAGAATGTTGTGCTCAGTTTTTTATCGGAGGACCTCACGGAGAACCGGTGTTAGTGGAAGAACAAAGATGGAATGATATCAAAACTTCTCTGAAGAAACAGTTGCTGTTAGTCTACTCTCCTGTCCATCCTGATAAGTTCCTAGAATACAAACTAGAAGGGACAAACTGGACCGGAAATACATCATATAGTGATTGCGTCATGACTGGTGACATCACTCATAATGTTCCAGCTCCGGTCGTGCATAGAAAAAGTTTGGCGGAAGCAATTCATGGCATTGGTGGGATTGGAGTGTTTCTATTTCTCTTTGCGAAGGTACAGTTGGGAAATTTATGTCGTGCTTCCACTTTGACTCTACCAAAATACCACAAGTTCTCTCTGGGTACTCGCTGATTCTTCCAAGAGTAACACTGGATCAATAGAAGATGGTGTTTACTCCACCTCTAGGGAGAACAGTTAGGGATTGATAGATTTATCCAGTATAAATAAAATTAGTTTAGTTTAGGTTTCCTCCTGTTGTAACACTAGAAAAATACAGTAAGAGATGGTTCTCATTGGACCTCTAGGAAGAAGAGAGAACAGTTTAGAATTGATAGAGCTTCCAATTTTTCAGACGGTTGAAAAGACGGACGACCAGAAAGCACAAGCCGATGCTCTCTCTGTTATCTTTACATTGGCAAAAGAAAATGTTTCTTACGCTAAAGAATTAGATGGCTTGCTTGCGAATAAAATGATCCTTAAAGTTTTGCTTACACCGAATTGTGTTCCGGGATACCATTTTGCCAAGGTATATAGATATACGTTCTTTATAGTTTGACGGATATCGCATGTCTTATACAGTAGATTTTTTGTAAGGTTCAAGATAAAAAACTTGTTTCTTATCAGTGAGACCCTGGGAAAACTACAGTAGGATTCATTGTTTCCTCGAGTAAACAAAATTTGCATCTCAATCCCAGGAGTATTTCAAAAAAAAAGAAACATATTTTGGTTCCCAAGCGTGATGTTTACTGATTTGACCTCCTTCAGGAAACATGGTTAGGAAACAATGTTTCCTGGTACCGGTTTGTCTACCTTCGGGAGACATGACTGTCCACCTTCAGGAAATATGACTAAGAAACAACGTTTCCAGGTTTGTCCACCTTCAGGAACATGACTAGGAAACAATGTTTCCTGGTTTGTCCACCTTCGGGAAGCATGGCTAGAAAACAATGTTTTCTAGTTTGTCCACCTTCAGGAACATGACTGGGAAACAATGTTTCCTGGTTTGTCCACCTTCAGGAAACATGACTAGGAAACAATGTGTGCTGGTTTGTCCACCTTCAGGAAACATGACTAGGAAACAAGGGACTAGGAAACAATGTTTCCTGGTTTGTCCACCTTCGGGAAGCATGGCTAGGAAAGTAGGAAACAATGTTGCCTGGTTAGTCCACCTTGAGGAAACATGGCTAGGAAACAATGTTCCCTGGTTTGTCCACCTTCAGGAAACATGACTAGGAATTGGAAACAATGTTTCCTTGTTTGTTCCACTTCAGGAAACATGGCTAAGAAACAATGTTTCTACAATGTGCTATTTTTCACCGAGTACATGTATATTCACTTTATTTCAGGTGTTCTTTTACGCGGCGTGCGAGGGCGAGGTATTTCGAGAGTCTGGGCTTCATGACAAACCATATTTTGTCAACTTCAATACGGATGCTGTGATCAAGAATTTTGAAATATTGCGAGATTTTTTGCTGAATTGGCGGATCTGGTATGGTCCAGGTTCATCGTTATCTTGGGAGATGGTCTTACATGCCCTAGAAGCACTCACGAGCACCAATCATCGCTGCTCGGTGTTTAATATTCGTCAATTTGAACGAGCTGATGCATTAGGTGCTCTTTTACTTGGTTGTCAGGTAAACCGAAAGAAACATAACCAGATTCAATCAGACATAACCAGATTTAAACAGTGTATGCATAGGAGACTTACGCCTGTATTCTAAAAGCTATCTCATACTCATACTCACACTCAAAGAGTGGAGGTTCAATCTGAGCTTCCCTTGAGTATCAATACTGTTTTTGAATAGCTGTAGGGTGAGTAGTCACATAGTAAGGTACGACACTAACCCTCCAGCTATTCAAAAACAGCACTGACACTCAAGCGAAGCTCAGATTGAACCTCCACTCTTTGTGTGTGAGTGAGTTTTTAAAATACAAGTGTTATAGACGATAAGATGGATACAATAGAGTAGTTAAGATACCCCGATTCACAGGCAATAGTGTGTCAAGTAATCCGCTCACCAATGAGTAACAAATAGTAACACATTTTTCTCCTCTGCAGGAAATCCAAGCTGAAGATCTGCCATTTTCGTCAACGATCACCAGTCTTCATCTGAAAATTATTCAAAATCTTCTCGGATGTTCAGCAAATCCCCAAGTTCTCAAACGCATCTGTGAGTTTCTTGTTGCGGTTCATCCAACCTACGAAACCTTGGTCATTCACGCCCCCGGTAATCTTTACTTTGCTCCAATTGCTAAACTTGAAGGTAAGCGTCGAATAATGTGAATCACGAGGATGTCTCTTGTGCTTAAAAACCATTCTGTATTTTTTAGGTTTTGTGAGCAGTTCCAAATTTATACAGTTAGAATGCTTACTTATACCCGATAGCTCTATCAATTTTGAATTGTTCTGTATGAAGGTGGAGCAAGACATCCCCATTTGGTCCGGTGTTATTACTGGAGAAAACCTATAGATCTAACTTTATTTATACTGGAAAGCTTTAT